>CAUYPK010075124.1:0-27146 GCA_963574355.1 Loris lydekkerianus
GGCCCGGCCTGAAACTGCCTCTACCTAGATACAGCCAATGTGGTACCATGCCACTGGCCCGACCCTGTCACTCACCTCTTCCCCCGCCTTCTTTCCCTGCCCCTTCTCCACAATAAAAAAAAAAAAAAAAAAAAAAAAAATTTACTGTCAGAAATTTTAAAATATACATTTGTATTTTCTTTACTTATCACGCTATGCGAAATATCTTGAAGAAAAGACACTTGCTTCCCATGTCTAATGGAGGCTCTGTACCCTTTGACTGTGATCTCTCTCTTCTCGGCCCCCTACCCCCGCCTCTGGTAACCACCATCCTCCTCTCTGCTTCTTTGAGTTTGATTGTTTAGAGCCCACCTATAAATAAGAATATTAGGTGTTTCTTTGCCTGGCTTATTTCATAGCATAATGAACTCCAGTTTCACTCATGTTATTGCAAATAACAAAATTTCTTTCTTTTTAAGGCTGAATGGTATTCCAGTGTGTATTCAATCTTTAAAGAGCGCATAGACAAAATCACAGACAAAATCATGCTGTCATGGACGTACACTCAGATCACTGAACTGTAGGGAAAGAGGGTGGATTGGGGTAGATAATATATGAGGATAAAAGTTCCTTTCCTTCTTCTCTCTCTTCTCCTATGTGGCCACCTCATATCTGGTGGGTCACTGTAGGAAAAATGAAATTAGAAAAACATCACTGTAGAGCCAAATTAAAATGACACATACATAAAAATGTGTTAGGTATGGTCACTTAATTACAAAAGTGTCCAAACTGACTCTGTCTTAATTTATACATGTGCCTATGCTGAGACACAGTGGGCATTTGGTAACCGATAACTAAGTCCTCTATTTTTTTAATAAAAAATAATGTAAGTGAGAGCTTTTATTTTAATTTAAGTCCGAACTTTTTCTTTTTAAAGGATCAGATAGTAAATATTTTAGGCTTTGCATGTTATAATGTCTTTGATTACAACTATTCAGTTATGCTGTTGCAAGACAAAAGTAGCCACAGATAATTCACCAAAAAGAAAGAGAGAATCAACACTACAAAGAAAAGCACAGACCCTGAGGAACACTTAATAAAAGCATTAAAAATTACTAACAATACCTGAGAATGGGGGGAAGGGCGAGAGGGAGGGGAGGGAGTGGGGAGATGGATAGAGGGAGAAGGACAGGTGGGATTACATCTGCGGTGCATCTTG
This sequence comes from Loris lydekkerianus, assembly GCA_963574355.1. NCBI lineage: Eukaryota > Metazoa > Chordata > Mammalia > Primates > Lorisidae > Loris > Loris lydekkerianus. The sequence goes on from CAUYPK010075124.1 coordinate 1,199, forward strand.
CAAGGATATATGTGAAACTTAGTAAATGTAGAATGTAAATGTCTTGGCACAACAATTAAAAAAACGCCAGGAAGGCTATGTAGACCGGTGTGATGAAAATGTGTCAAACCATTTATAAAACTAGTGTATGATGCCCCATTATAATATCGATGTGCACAGCTACGATTTAAAAAAAAAAAAAAAAAAAAACTCACTAACAATAATACCAACCTCCTCCTTGATAATGTCCATAAGCTTCTCAGTTAGCCAAACCTCACCCCGTCCTGCTGTCTTGTTAGGCAAGGTAAAATTAATCTTTCCTATTCCGTATGTCATTTGCAGCTGTTTTGTTGTTATTGTTACTTGCAGCTTCTTTCATCCTACATGAGTTAATTCTCTTCAGGTAAATAAATATTAAAGTTAAAATAAGCACTAAAATTCCCAACCTTAGAAAATTATAACCTAATTTCATCATAGGTCATTTGTGGAAATGCAATTTTAGATTAACTGAGTGGTCAGTGCTCACTGAGCTAAGTTATAGGTTTGATCACCCTGGGGTCAGATGTAATTGTTATATTTTATTATTATGTTCTTCAATTTTCGAGACATTTCCTTCATTTGAAAAATTGAAAGAGCATGGTTGAGTATCATTTTATTCATTTATTATTGAATTCATTTATATGTTGAGTATCATAATATTTATTGTTCAGCTTGCTAATGGAGGGACTGAGCTTGCTATTGGGGTTGAATGGCAAGTCAGGCAGACATGAACTCTGATTACATGCGGCATGCACATCAATTAGGTAATCACAAAATTTATCTTTATACAGAGTGATAAGAATTATAAAACTAGAGACCCCTGAGTGATAGGAGTAAAATCTGATTTAATCTGATCTAATCTGATTAGAAGAGATTTTCATGATGAAACAATGCTTGACTTGAAAGCTAAAGGACAATTAGGTAAAGAAGAAAGATAAAAGACCAGGAGAAAATACTTCCAGCAAGACCTTGAGGCCAAAAGGCATTCAAGAAATGGAAACATAAACAATGTGACGGAACTTTATGTGACAAAACATTTATGGTCAGTGTTACCAAAGAGAATTAAATAACATCTCTTTCCACAGTAGAAACAGTAGGCCATTTACAAAAGCAGCAGTAGTTCTCAACCCTGAAGTTGCATAAGTACCAACTTCAGGACTTAAATACAAATTTTAAAATATAAACCTTTGGTCCCTGTACTCAGAGTTTCTGACCAGTAGGTATAGTTTGGGGCTCAACGATTTCCTTTCCAACAATATCCCAGGGAATGTTGATGTTTCCTGGTTGAAAATCATTCTTATGTGATTTGACTAAATGAACATTTTTACTTTCAATACTTTGTCATGAAAAGAATAAACATATAATTGGTGACACGTCTCTTCATTCCCAATCATGATATTGTTTTTCATATTCAAGTACTCTACATTAGCAATCAAGAAACATGTCACCAATTATATGCTTGTTCTTAACCTACATAGGATTCAGGGTCTTTATCTTTTCAGTCTTTTACATCAAGGTATTTAATCAGAGCCACTGGTTTAGCTTTAGAACCCCTCTTTGAGTTGGGTGGACCTGAAATTACTCTAATTTTCTCCTAATGATTTAGCCACACTTAAATGGCTTTTCCACAGACACTCAGTTAGAACAGATGAAGCCAAAGCTTCATTTTAGTCTCTTCATTCTATGTGCTTTTCCCTTTCAGTTTTACATGTTTTAAATTAACATGATTTCTTCCAATAGTACCATTTTCTGTTTTTATTAAGTGCCTGCTAAATTGTTTTAATAGTCAGAACCTTACATTATTAACTTAAAATTAAAGCTCAAGTGGTTTGTTTTCCTGCCATTATTCTGAAATGCGAGTTAAGGTTCTATCACTTGATGTCCTCAGCAATACCTGCAATGTGGTTCTCGGCAACACAGGAATGTGTTTCTTCCATGTGCCCAATATTATTTTACAGAAAAAAAGGAGACAAACTAAAAAAACTAATGATATTATAATCCATTCAAAAGATGGCAGTAGGAGTATTATTCAATCTATTTCATGAACAGTAATTCAAACAGTCATCTGGGTGTGTGGATGTGTGGCGGAAGGAGGGGATGAATTCCTGAAAACTATCTGTGTGGGTTTATGGTGGTGGGTTCTTTTTCTTTTTAAAAAGAAATTGGCATTAAAACTTCTCCCTTTTGTATACCCACTATAACTCGACATCCCATCTTAATGTAGTAGGTGGTAAAGATAATTTGTTTTGTATTTTTTGACTTCTATCTTATGAACTTAGCACTGATGAGACATTGATCTCTAGTTGGTTTTCATAGCATACTTCAGGATTGTCTATAATATTTGTGTATGATTTACAGTTTGTAAATAATTGTTCTTAGAGTGGATAATGAGGTAAAACATTAATTGGATTTGCTGATGAAAATAAGCATCACTAATGATCTAATTGGAAAGATTGTACGGAAATAAATTATTATTATTGTTGTTGCCAACTACACTAAGCAATCAGTTTTGCATCATTGTTGTTTGCTAGATAGTACAAATATAATATCATACCAACTTTATAGAGGAATAAATGCACGTTAAGGTCCTTATGAATATATACATGCAGACACACATATATACACATACATATACATAATCAAAATAGAAAAATGGCTAAAACTGTTGACTTCATGTTATGTTGCTATTATCACACTTATTTTCAATAGTGTCCTGATAGATTTTAAAGAAGGGAATCTGTCAGAGAAAGTTTTCTTTATAAGTTTGTTATATGTACATCCTTTTTGGTTAATTCACTAACTCCCTCTTTGAAGGCATAGATCTAGGCATAGAAGGTCCAGGCATAGATTTTTGTTAGGGGAAATTAACTAAATAGATTAAAAATTCATACCGCAAAGAATTACATCTCAGTGGGGAAAACAGGAAGATAGATAGATAGGCAGATATTAGATGACAGTAAACTCAATGGATAAAAATAAAACCCAGAATTCATAGAGAGGTGGAAAAGTTTTTTTCCAATAAAATTGGGTTGTGAAGTAATGATAACAGTGAAAGTGATGCTTGTTTGAAGACCTGAATAAAATGAGGCTCTGGACCCTGCAGCTGGTTATCTGCGCTAACACCACCACAAAAAAAGATAACAGAAAATGCTCAGCAGAGATGTGCCCACCATGTTGAGGAAAGAGCAGGAGGCCATGGTGGAGAAGCTGAAAGAGAAGAGGGTAAGGGAATGAATGGGACTCAGAGCGGGAGCTGAGAGCCTCGTTTAAAAGTTGACACCTCATTCAGAGCACAAAAAGTACCACAAATGATTGCAAACCATACCAATCAGCTGTAGGGTACATGCGCTAGACTTGCCGTTTTGTGAATTCTTGACAAATCTTAGAGTGGAGCCTCCAAAGTATTTAAATCAACCAACTGTGTCACCAAAGTAATTAAAGTTGTATAACATTAAAAGTTGTATGACAATTAAAGTTGTATGTGCAATAACGGTGCAGACGTGGTCCTCTTCTACCTTTTTACTTCTAGAAATAACTGCCGGTAGGTCAGTGATGTAACCTGCCCAAGTCACTGTTAGATGGAGATAGTGCGTGTCCTGCACCAGCACCATGTGAAGGGGACCCTCTGCTGGACAAATACAAATATCCCAGGGTGTGCTAAACGGCGCTAGATGAACTAACATTTTGGGATTCTTTTATAATGACATAGGGATATGGGATTAAAGAAAAGTCTCTTTTTTCATCAGGATTGGGCTGGGGAATGAGATTTGAAACCAAATTGTGAATAAGTAGAGCATGTTGGTCACATATAACACTTGCATTTATATTCTTTTTTTTTTTTTTGTAGAGACAGAGTCTCACTTTATGGCCTTAGGATAGAGTGCCATGACGTCACAGGGCTCACAGCAACCTCCAACTCTTGGGCTTCCGCGATTCTTCTGCCTCAGCCTCCCGAGCAGCTGGGACTACAGGTGCCCACCACAACTCCTGGCTATTTTTTTGTTGCAGTTTGGCTGGGGCAGGATTTGAACCCACCACCCTCGGCATATGGGACTGGTGCCCTACTCACTGAGCCACAGGCGCCGCCCACTTGCATTTGTATTCATGCACTGACATCATTGTGCTGTCTGTAACCTGGAACTCTGGGAGACACAGGATAAGGGAGCAGGAAATTTTGCCTTCATATCTGCAGACAGCACAATCCCAGGCATACAGCAAACATTCACTGTGTTGTGCTCAAATGATAAATGCATGCCCATGCCATCATTGACTAATGTCCCGAAATTTTTAAATGATTGTTATGTCCAAAGTAACTGGATTAGGAATGTATTCTTCTTTCATGGAAAATCCTGTCTCAGTTTTCCCAGTATTTTTCTCTTTGTTCTTGCTCAAAATGAAGGGACATTGAAAATGATCAGTCAAGATAAACAATACATAATTTTGTAAGAGCCCTCACAGGTTAAAATGAAGTTAAACAATGTTGCTCCTTTTCTGGTCTTCTCACTACCTCTCCTCCCCCAAACACACAATCATTGGCCTACAAAGAAATCTTAGTCAATTAGATCTACTAATGTACAAATAGCTCATAGTAATGTCTTTCAATCCTAGTAGCTCATAAGATATGCATTATGGTGTTTGAATGGGAATAAAAACATTGGCAAAAATTCAGAACAATGTACACATGTCTAGTCTAGTCTAACTCAAGCAGAGTGGAGTGTTCACTGAATTGCTTTCTTTTGGTCTCATGCTTGAGTGTTTAGGAGCATACACAGGCAACTAATGAAGAGGCATTTGTGAAGGGCCATGAGCTCATCTGCCCGCTCACTGAAAGTTATTGATATGTAGTTGTGGATTAATGTTAGCATTGGTGGGATAAATAAATAATTGAATCATGTATTGAATCACATTCTGACATCATGTACCACTAAACGATAAATAGACATTGCATAGAGCTGAGTGAGGGAGAAAAACTCTGTTTCTGGCATCCAAGAGTTAGAGATTGATCCTTTCATCTAATTTCTCAATACTAGTTTTTGATGCTTTCTTTAATGGGAATAGTCACTTATTATTTAATTTTATAAACTGCATTGCTTTAACCACCAAGGAGTGTGGAATGTTCTTGAGTGTATTATTTATGCAAAGTTCGAATCACTTTTGCCATCATGGCAGATATGTAAACCACTAATAACTGTGCTGTTTTTACTCCCTCTTTTATTTCCATTAAAACTGATGTAAAACAGAAAAAAAAAAAATCCAATAAAAACTCAGAAATTAGAAGACATAAGTCCATCCAAGATTTGCTTATATACATGTGTATTACTCTAGAATATTACTTCTTCTATTCTCTTGGAATACAATGCATACAATGTTAATCTTGCATATATGATTCTAATTTTATAGTATCTGATAAGATCTCTGATTTTATCATGTTTTATATCTGTGCTATGTGATATATAACAGTGTACAATATAATAAACTATAACTATAATCATATTTCAGTGAATATGATAAAACATTTTTATGTAGACACACTTTTAATAATGAAAATATCATCGGCTTTTATTCAGCATTCACACCTATTCTGCCTATATGTAGACATTTTAATTTTATTTATTCCGTACCTTCCTCTTTTCTACATCCACCATCCTGGAAAATAATTATCTTAGAGATGATGTCCCTGTAGTCAACAATGATAAATATATCAGCATTTAGATATGACAAGGAGTAATAACTCATGGCAGTCTCTATTTGTCTGAAAGCTTAGGTTCCAGGAACCAAACATTAAGAAATGAAGCTCTGATAGCCTTATCCCATTACTCTTAATAACATCTCATCTAGTAGACAGACTGATGTGATTTTCATTGCTTTTAATTTGAAGTCCATCAGATTATATGCATCAATAAAAAGACCTGGCATCAGAATCTGCACAGGGCTCAAGAGAAACAGAATCTCTATGATGAAATCCCCTGCAAGGCTTATCAGTTACTAACACCAAGTAAAATGCTAAGTCCCATGCAGTCAGGAAATCAATACCCATTCATGTTGACTTTTTCATCCTGCAATAGGAAGATAACATTAACATTCTGACATATTAAAACATTTTGTTTGTACTTGTTCAGGTATGAGAGTACATAATAAAAACGTTTCTGTCTCTAAAGATTTGCAGAATCTTTCTGATTCATTGAAGCCACATGAAGTCATAATACTTATTTGAATGAATACAGCACAGACCTTTGGAGATTGCTCTTTTCACTTGCTGTTTTTTCCAGTCCTTTTTTCTCCCTACCTGTCCTTTAATTCCATCCTATAATATTTTTAGAAACTTTAAGCTTTTATAAAGTTTGCCATCATTCCTGTACTCAGGTAGAAAAGAGATTTTCTGCCAAGAATTATTCTCATACTTTAGAGCTGAAATTCACACACTTGGGTTTGTTTGCTATGTATTATCCTCGCTAGGCCCTTATCAAGACGAAAATATACTGGTTGACAGGAGGCACATTACTGAGTTCATGGGCACTTCATTGTGGATTTGGATTATTAGATTAGCCAGTGTCTTATCAAGTTCTTAAGCCAGTAGCTTCCACATTGTTTGGTTATACACATATTATAACTTGAAAGGGGCAAGTACTTGTCTTTATAGATTCGAGAATGGTCAGACTGACAAACTACAAACTAAAGCCCTACAAATTCTATTTTTCATGTTAGTCTTTCTTACAAATTGAAGTAATAACAATAAATATCCAGAAAATAATAGTTTTAACCTCCAAAAAAATAAACTCAGCATCAACTTATTCATTATGAAGTTACTTATCTGGCTAACTCAGGATCTCAGAAGATGACTGAAGCACACGCATTTTTGTATGTCTGTGTGTGTGTGTGTGTGTGTGTGTGCACGTGTGCTCTTCATACTTGCAGAGAGGAAAGCCTTCAGCTAGTCCATAGAAAATGGAATTTTTTATTTTATCATTGCATACATTTTTTTCTTTATCCATCTCATATTAAGAAGAAATAAAAAAACAAGTCTACATTGACTTTCTTCACTACTACATTGCTTCAAAATCACTAGAGAGCTAAAAAAAAAAAAAAATGACATAGAGCTTCTGGTCAATTCTTGACTGTCCTTAACTGGCAGAAAATGTAGTGTGAGGGCTCTGAGTGTGACAAGAGTGAATGCAATGAATTATTCTTGTTAGAACTGGAAGTTGAGGAGGTATAGAAACTAAAATAATTATGTTTGTGGAAATTACCTAGGAAGTGGTTAGAGAAGCTAGAAGGCACCAATACCCTAGAAACACGTTTCCAGAATGTTTTTGTAGAATAACATCTCTAACGTTTCTCTTACACTGAAATAACAGTAGTACAAGCAAGCTGATGACTTGAACAAATTCAACATTTAACCATATTCTCTCATCACAGACAATTTTCAAATAATCCATAAATCCATCCTGGCTGTCATTTATCTTTTCTTTCATTTTGTGCTGGTCCGTCACTTCATTTTCCCTTTCGTCATATTAAAATCAGTGTTTTCAATTGTTACTTTAGTATCTATGGGCTTGACTCATTCCTGGATAACAATTTTGTGTCTGTTGCTACTGAAATATTTTATTCCCATAAACTACCCTATGCCTCACACAAATAGAAATACCCTTAATCATGCTGTCCCCACCATAGTCCAAGGTTTCTTCTTTAGGGTTAAGTTATAGAAAATCCTTTATTCCCTTATTCACTTATCCTAGTCTAAAAGCCTTGATAACATGATTGCCAATAATATAAGCCCTCTCTCTAGGAAGAGAGGCTCACATACTCTTATAAACAGCAGTTCTTGAATTTTTACTATTTATCAAGTTATAAAAATAATCTTTTTTTTTTTTTTTGAGACAGAGTCTCACTATGTTGACCTTGGTAGAGTGCCACAGCATCACAGCTCACAGCAACTTCAAACTTTTGGGCTTAAGCGATTCTCTTGCCTCAGCCTCCCAAAATAATCTTTCTTTACATAACTGAAATTTTAATGAAAATATTTGTTTCCAAACCATGGATATATGTACTTTAAAGTAGTATAATCTATTTATTCTTTTAGTGTGAAAAAAAACCAAACAGTAGTAGCAACTATAACAATATCTAGCAAGCCTCAAAAAAACCCTTCTATATGTCAATATTGAAGTCTACTATCAGAGAATCCCATTAAAAGATCAATCAGTTGACTGAACTTAGTTGATATACAATTAAGAATGAAAAAAATATGGGGATTCTTTTTATTTTCTATAAACTGATAGAATATGTTATGTAGAGCTATTAATAAAATTATGTATCTCTATGTATTGGTCAGTGCCGGTATGGAAGTGTTTTCTGACATAATTCATTTCTAATACTGGAGAAATCATAACTACATAAAGGGGTGCACCTACCTAGCCCTATGGTATGGCTCCACCTCACCTCCAGTCATTCACAGGAGTAAATGCCAGCAGAGTTACAGAACTTGAAGCTAATAAAGATTAAATTACTTGCTGAAGGTCACACAGTTGCTGCTTAGAGATGGGACACATATCTAGGTTAGGATGAACCTAGTAATTTTAATTTACAATAGCTAAAGTGTAGCAGTTTTTTAATTAACAGTTAGATAGCATTTCACTATATAGCTAAAGATAAAGCCAAAGGCAGCAAGAACAATAATCCTGTGAACGAGTAGTGGGAGAAGTTAAAGTAGAAGAAACAGGAACTCGTTTTGGATTTCCAACATCTACGTCTCATATCACAAGGCAAAAAACAGGGAGTAAATGTGGCTTCACTCCCTCCCCCTCATTTCTCACATCCTATTCCTATAGACTCTGCCTCAAATACTCTTCTGTTTTCCTGGAAGTTCACTTAGGTAAGGCTTCCTTTGTTTCTTGTATAGGTGAGGGAAGAATCTTATGATTTTCTCCAAATCGGGAATAGGTGGTCTCTACCTATGGCTGCAGAACTGGCTTGACTGTTTACCTACCCCAGGTGATTGATCTAGGAAGCCCTAAAAGGTTTCTGCACTCAATCTTGTCTGAATTTCTAAAGTTCTGCTGCAGATTCTCCCTTTTACTTTTTGAATAACTCTAATGTCTTAAAAAAAAAATACGTTCATGAAACCTGAATAAATACTGAACTGCCAGAAGTATTTTAGGCTTTCCCAACTACCCCAATGCATTGTAACCCAATGCTGTTTACATCTGGCACTACCCTCCATATATCTAAGTACTTATACTAATTTACCTCATGTTATTATTTCTACTTGGTGGAGTGGTTAGCACAATTTTTACTCATTCAGAAAAAAACTATGGGTTATTTTGAGTTGATGTCAAATGAGTCATATATCCAATAATCTTGTGGTTTGGGTGCAGTGCCTGTACAGCCAGATAATGCACATCAAATTCAATGTCCCACTCATCAGAACCCAACATTAAAAACAACAAAAGTCAGTGAACTTTAGGCCAGTATCTAGCGTAGTTATACAAGGAAAAGAAACACAAATCAAACTCAAAAATTAAATTTGAAAATCTATATAAGCTATTCAAAGTCATAGAAAAGTGCATAGGAAAGCTATAGCAAAATATACTGGAAGGTTTCTTAAAATTTTTCTTCATAAATGTTTGTCTCTAGAGTTTCTACCTTAAAATAATTCTCCATATAATCTTCCTTCTCTTTTGTCCTCAGTTCTCCTCTTCTCCACTCTTCTCTTTATGGTCTCATCATAAGCAGCCAACATCTATTCACCCAATATCTCCTCTCACATGAAATTACTTTGCCAGCTTTCACCCTCTGCGTTTCTCCCTTTCTCACATCACAGACAAGTCAGGAGAAGGTGCTCAATGATCAAAGAGTCCTCCAGTTTTGGGGGCTGTAAAGGGGTACTCAGAAAGTACTTATAACTATTTTGGCTCTTGGTTAGCTCAGAAAGAAACAGATTAAATGTAATATTCTGTATAATTTTATGCTTAAGCTTATTGAATTATCTGTATTCAAGTGAAAATCATTTTCCTTTTCTTGGAAGAAAAAGAAGCCCAATACTTTTGAATGCAATTAGAATTCAGAATCCTCAATGGTGAACATAGAATTAAAAAATATATATATATTCTATAGAGACTATTTTTATTTTGGCATGCCTCCCCCCTCCATAGGACAATGTCCAAATTTCGAGTTGAAAGGGAAATAGAAAAATCTGTTTTCTCAGTGACACTCAAATGAAAACTTTGGACAATTTTTGGAAAATTGAATGATTTGCAATTCAATTTGTAATTAAAGGAATGCCTGTACTCCCTTCTCTCCCATTTTCTATAGTCTCTTATTCAGATAGAAACACAGCTGTGTTTATCTGGCCCTTTTGGTGTGTTCATTGTTGGAAACAAAATTTAGCACATATGTAAATGTACCTTGTAGATATGTCAAGGGCCTATAATAAAGTTCCCTGAGTAAGGGCAATGATTTTTGTATGGCCTTATAGTCTTTTTTATTAAATACTGACAAGCATACTTAGAACTCCCTTTTTGTTGAGTGTGAAGAAAGAAGGACATGTTTCAACCTGGTAGTGAATTGCTTTATCAACTAAATAATCACTTTTTTAACCCTATAATACACCTTATTTCATAGCGATAACATGGTATAGAGAGGAAAAAGGGAATTAAACTGACTTTGCTTTGTATCCAGACTTATAATTGTAAAATCCTACATTACTTAAAATATTTGCACCTGTTTCTACACCTAAATGGAGATGATATTAATTTTCAGATTTGTTATTGATATTACACATTGTATATGCAGAAAAGGGAAATATCTACTAAGTAATTTAGACAATAATCAATTTACATAATCAAGATACTTCTTTAAATGGAGACCATCTGCCTGCAGCTGAAGAAAGGGAAATTTATCAAAATGAATAGAGAGATCAGCTATATGTGGTATTATTTTTATTTACAGAAGGGGAGAAATTATCAACACATTACAAAGCTATTTCCAAAATTCAATCAATCATTTGAAATTTTTCTAACTTCTGAACTTGCAGTGCTCCATCCGCAAAGTAGACCAACATTTCTCCATTTTAATCCACTATTTCAGCATTATGCTTCTGTAATCACTGCCTTAACTTTAAATGAGCAGCAAAAACAAAATGGTCTTCAAAAATGTTACAGTTCTACAAGATATGACCTGTTTATTAACAAGACAATCAAGTTTCCAAACTCTCTTTCTAGCACCACCTGCTTTTTTGTGTATTGTCCTCTCACTGTGACCAGTGAAAATTGAAAAGGAAGCACAATTGCTCACAGAGGCAGTAATGCCAATAAGGAGATCTCTCTCTACTCCTGCAAGGGTCCAGAAACAGTGTGGTATTGACCAGAGTAATTATAGATTTGCCATTACCTTTTCAAACAGGAAGCAGATGCACAGCACCTCATCAGTCATAGGGTCAATGAGCTCTCATTTCGGCCTGGATAGAGGTTATCCCGAGGGTTTATTCTGGGTATCACTATCATTCCATCAGTGCAATTCAAGAAAACGAAACTGAATGATTATCAGCGATGTGCAATACGCAGTGGACACAAAAATATACATCAGTCATTCACTCAAAGACAACCCTTTTTAGGGTTGTCATCAGAATGACTATCATCAGAATACCTGTGACATCAGTCACTCACTCAAAGAAAAGTAGTGGCATGAAGAAAGTAGGGGAGTATCAAGAGGTTTATAAGTAAAACATTACCTCACAGTGAGATTCCTTAGTAATTAAAACCTTTTAGATAGAGCTAAAGCCTGACCCTCGCATTAGATTTTCCTTAATATAAATCCTACTGAATTGCTACTCAAACTATGTTGAATCAGAGATGATAATTACATGATCAAATGAAAATGAATTTTAAATACATCACAAAATTAGCAAATTCAAGAAATGAGCAAGATGTTCTCTGCTTATTTTTCCACTAAATTGAAATGAAATAACGTATTTTAATGTAAACATAATGCATACTATTATACATGTACTCAGTCCAAATTTTACTGGTCATGTTTGTAGTATTAAACTGTCAGAATGATGATAAAATTCTAAATACATCAAAATTTAATTTTGGCTAGGGCCCAGGGCTATAATATATTAATTGGTTTTGCTAACACACTGAAATTGATGGGCATATTTTAATTGACTCTCCAGGATGGCTGATGAGTTCTTTTTGAATTGTTCCTCAATATAATATAGAATTCTATGGAATTATGTTTATTATTTTTCCTTAAGATTATACCACATTTTCATTTGAAGAAAATATTATGATGTTATCAATGCCTGAGAGATTAGATGTAATTAAACATATTTTTATTTTTGAATTTAGTGTAATATTTTTCCCGTGTCTCCTATATGCACAGAATCCTACCTTCGTTCTGAGAGCAGCCCTTCTTTCCTTTCTAGTTTTTGCCAGACTCTACCACGAACTTTCAGTTCCTTGGGAATAGTACAACACAAGATGTACAAAAATGTTATATTTCATTCATATGCAGGGTTCTGAGATGCTTCCCAAGTCCAACACCATTTTGATTTTTATTAGTTTTTTGTTTGTTCGCTTCGTTTTACTAACACCTCATTTGAATACTTCAGTTTTGCTCTGTCGTTATCTTGGAGGTCTGTATGTGATCGCATTTCTGTTACCTTCTGGATCCCGTTACAATCTGAGTGTTAATCTTGTCCATAGACTATTGTCCTCATCTTGTCTGTTCTCTGAGCACCTATTCTCTACCATCCACTGAGACTCTAAACTCCACCTCTTACATTTGGCTTACATTTTGCATCATTGACTTCAGTTTCAAATTTGTTTGCCCAAGACTGCTGATGGTGACCTTAAACCAGTGTTATTTCACTCCACTTAATTCCTTAGCTTCTTTTCAATGAAGATTGTTGTATTTGGAGAGAACTGATTAGAAGAAAATAAATGAGCAACACTGAAGAAAAGAGAAAAATGAGTTGATTTATTTATGTTACTTGCTTATTACAAGCATGATACTGTGCCTTGAGGTACATGCTATGCATGGATAACGAAATGGTCATTGTTAGTAGGATTCAATGTTTAAAAAATCAGACTAAAACTATAGAATCCCAGAATTAGGTGAAAATAAATTCAAGGCAAATCTACATTTAAGCAGTCTTAAAAACTACAGCCTAATTATTTCTTGAGAATAGGGGCATTTAACATCTGTTTTAGTAAAAAAAAAAACAAACATACAAAAAAAAAAACTTTAGTTTCTGTAAATAATCAGGAAGTTCTTCTACAATGCAATTTTCTGTATTAAAATATAAATCAATCCTCTTTCATTCTACTGAATATCCTATAGTCTATAATACAACTTTATGGGAGAATATATAAATATGTATATACTTTCGTGGATTCAATATAAAATTTGTAAATGGCTGTGCTGAGAGCTTTTATTAATAGTTCAAGGTATAATTGTTGGGTTCTGGAAAAAACTGGCAGATTTATTCAAACCCATAAACAATTATCAATTACACTTCTTGATTCTTATTTTATGTAGGCATATAAAAATATTTCTCTTTATGGATATAGTATGTGGTAGAGGCCGTTCCTATTCAACAATTATTGCATGTGTTGGCCTTAATTTTCTAGCAGTCAGGGGCTTATGTGGCTAATTCTGATCAAAGGATTCTGGGTCAGTGTGTTCTTTACCCTTTGCTCTCCCCGCCCTGCTAATGCTTGGGCCAAGTGTTCCACATTACAGAGCTAAAGGATAAGGAAGAGTCACCTTGCCCATGTTGAACACACCATAATGACAGAGAAACTCATATTGTGTAAAGTCACTAAAACAGTGGGGGTTCACTCTTGCAGAAAAAAACAGAATTAATTACCTCCACTGATAAACTACATCTGTATAATATTTTAGTCATTTAATAGGTGGGTTTCTCCAAACAATTGCTCTATATGTAGTAAGGAAAGGATGTCCAAAGAGTCCTCACACATTATTTCAGAGCTGAACAAGCTGGTAAATGATTACTGATAGGGTTATATTTTAATCCAATTCCTATTTTGATAGAACTTCTTTGTCAACTTGCATAATTTAATGAGATTTAATATGTTTATAAAATAATGAAGTATCTAATTTTAAAGATTATTATGAGGATCAAATGCTATAATGTAAGTGAAGTATAATACTACAGAGACTGGAACATATTAGAAGTTAAGTGATTAAAGCTTTTAGATATCCGATTAATCTCCACTTCATTTTCAACTAGGCATGCACTCAAAATGTTCCAAGTGAGAAAAATCTACCAAGTCTGGGCAGCTTTCTACCAGGGAAAGGATACCTAATTCTATAAGTAATTTGTATATTTACCCAGACTCTTTCCAAAGGCTTGCAACATGAATAGCCCTTGATAAAAATAAGAAGGAACATTTGAGGCAAAGCATTTCCAGGATAAAATATCACATTATTAGATCAAGGAGGCAAATGATTAGGTCTATACGTGTAATTAGACTACACTTATCTGGTTATTGTGTGTTGGACAGTGTGATAATATTTTATGATTGTTTTCAATTTCATTCATTGCCCTCTTTCAAAGAAGATGAAATACACACATCCCGCTGACATTGGGTTGGCCATGTGACTTGTTCACACCTGAATATGAGCTTGCTACTTCAGAATAGAGGCTTTAAGAGCCTGGTGTGATTCCTCATCTACTTTTTCTCTCTGTATAAGAATCAACAATGTCTCAGTTAGGAACATTACTTCAACTTGGAGCAAAGCTATACATGATCTTCAATTGACCTTTATCATGAGAAATAAATCTTAGTTGTGGTAAGTCATTTAGATTTGGGGGTTGTTTGTTACTATAGCGCAATCTAGCAAAAGTTAAATAATACAAGCCTAGCAAGACCCCAGTGATGCTTTTAGCTGTCCATCTTCTTCTACTCCTATAAAGAAGCATTCACAAGCCAAGTAATTCATTTTTCTTGATCTCATGTGAGTTTGGATAAAAAAGTGGGTGAATGCTGTTCCTAGCACCTCTGTCTAAAGCCATCAGAACTGGCTTCAATATTTTAAATTCAAAATGGAAATAAGAGACTCACTATGCTGTTCTTGATCGAAGGCAAAGTAGACTGCAAAGAAAAATTGGAGACTTGGCTCGGCACCCATAGTTCAGTGAGTAGGGCGCCAGCCACATACACCAAGGCTGGAGAGTTCAAGCATGGCCTGGGGCTGCTAAACAACAATGACAACTGCAACCAAAAAAATAGGTGGGTGCCTGTGATCCCAGCTACTTCGGAGGCTGAGGCAACAAAATCACTTAACCCCAAAAGTTTGAGGTTGGTGTGAGCTGTGACACCACAGCACTCTACTGAGGCCAACATAGTGAGACTCTGTCTAAAAAAAAAAAGAGAGAGAGAGAGAAAGAAAGAAAAAGAAAAATTGGAGACTTGAATAACAATCAGTGACAACAAGTTATGAGTCCCTTTGCTGGTGTTACTTGAATACATTGCTCCTATAAACCCCCACATCATCAACATAGCATTTTCCATGTTTTCCACCTATGTGGTACATAAAGTTTTAATCTTTGTTCTTTGTATTCAATTATTAAAGCTCAATGTTATTTAGGAAATGATTTTACATGTTGCTTATTTTTTCTATAATAATTTCCTTTAAGGAGTAGTGATTTTATTGCCATTTAACACATAAACCAGCAGAAACATTTTGTGTGGTACTAACAGAAAAATGGTAAGGAGAGTCCAAGCCTATTTATGAAGCCTTACTTTTCCACCAAACATTGTTCTTTAACAAATTAAACTTTTTCTTTAAAATTATTAAGAAAAAAATAAAAACAAACCACCAACAAAATCTCAGCAACAAAAAGCAACACTTCCTGGCCCATGTCACCTCATTTTTTGAATCATTTTAAATATGAAAATGAGAATTGATAAAAATTCTATACAAATTGTTCTAGAGAATCAATAAGACAGAATACATATTAACTCATTCTCTGAAGCCCATTATACTCTTATCACCAAAACCAGACAAAAGCATTATGTGAGAAGATCATATGTTTTTGTGATCGTATGCTTTTATTTATTTTGGGTAAGTAACTATCTGAAGCTATATCTTATGTTAAGTGTATATTCAACTTTATTATTTATTATGAAATTGTCCTCTGTATCCTGGTAATATTTTGCTCTCAAATCTACTTTATCCAACATTACTAAATGTACCCTGTTGGTTATAGTTAGTAGGACAGGCATTTTCCCAGTTTTTAAAAAATTTTTAACGGCTGGGTGCTGGGCTTACATCTGTAATCCAGCACTTGGGAGGCTGAGGTGGGTGGATTGCATAGGCTCACAGGTTCGAGACCAGCCTGAGCCAGAGCAAAACCCCATCTCTATAAAAATAGCCGGGCATTTTGGTAGATGCCTATAGTTCTGGCTACTTGGGAGGCTGAGGCAAGAGAATTGCTTAAGTCCGGGAGTTTTAGGTTGCTGTGAGCTATGATGCCACAGCATTCTACCAAGGGTGACAAAGACAGACTGTCTCAAGATAAATAAATAAATAAATAAATTAATTAATTAATACAATTTGTTTACCTATCTATATTTTTATATTCAATGTTTTTTTTTTTTTTTTTACCAGCAGCATGCACCTTGATCTTGAATTTTATCCAGTCTGACAATTTTTGCCTTTTGAGGTGTTAAAAAATTTATATTTAATGTGATTCCAGGCGAGCATTTTGGCTCATACCTATATTCCCCACACTTTGGGAGGATAAGGTGGGAAGATTGATTGAGAGTCGGAGTTTGAGTCGTGCCTGGGCAATCTAGAAACATCTCATCTCTACAAAAATAAGAAAAATTAACTGACTGTGGTGACACATGCCTGTAGTAGTCCCAGGTACTCAGGAGGCTGAGATAGGAGTACTGCTTGAGGGTAGAAGTTGGAATCTACGGTAAGTGAACTATGATCACACCATTGCATTCTACCTTGGGTGACAGAGTGACACTTTGTCTCTTAAAAATAAAACAATTATGTCAATGTCATTCTTAATAATATTTGAGTTTAACCTTATTGTCTCCTTATTCAATTTGTATTATTCTACCAAATCTTTGTTAGCTTTTCCCTGTTTTTTTGACTCATTTTGTATTGTTATTCTAATATTTTTGTTTAGTTTCTTTGACATACCTCTTTGTTTCTAAAATGAGCACAATTATTCTTTTTATTTCTTAGTACTTCATCTAAATCTGCATTTTTCTATATGTTTTAAAAATATGTGGATTTATATTGCATTTAAAAATATAAGGATCATAATGCACCGTGTTGAGTATTTTAATATTTCTTACATTTTGGGTTAATTGACATTCTTGGATCTACAGATTTCATTAAATTTCAAAAACAATGACTATTATCTTTCTAATTATTGCTCATTCCCCTCTTTTCTTATTGGACTTTAATTACATTTTTACAAGCTGCTGGCAGTTTTTCTTTGTCTGCCTGAAATTCTGTTCCCTTTTTCTCCAACCTTTTTTTACCTTGTGTTTTATTTTGAATATTTTCTGTTACTATGTATTCAAATTCACTAAACTTTCTTCTGCATTACCTAATGTGCTGTTAATCCTAATCAGAACATTTTTCATTTCAGATAATTTAGTTTTTAAAAATTTCTGTATGTATCACTTTTATATATTCCATATATCTGCCTCTTTTTTTTTTTTTCATTTCTTTATTGTTTATTGTTGGGGATTCATTGCGGGTACAATAAACCAGGTTACACTGATTGCATTTTTTAGGTAAAGTCCCTCTTACAATCGTGTCTTGCGCCCAAAAGGTGTGGCACACCCCAAAGCCCCACTCCCCTCCCTCCTTCCCTCTCTTTGCTCTTCCTTTCTGATTTCATTGCCTCTTATGACTGCTTTCTTCTTTAGCTGTTTGAACTATTTGAACAGATAGATTGCAGTTATAATTACTAATCTGATGTCCTCATCTGCTAATTCTATGTCATTCTGGGTCAGTTTTGATTGACCTATCTCCTCATTATGCTTCACACTTTCTTCTTTGCATGCCTAGTAATTTTTGATCAGATGTCAGGCATTTTCAATTTTATCTTATTGGCTTTTAGATGTTTTTACATTTCTGTAAATAATATTGAACATCACTCTATCAAAGAGCTAATTGCTGAGAAACAGTTTGATCTTTGTCTTGCTGTTAAACATTGTTAGGGGAATTCAGAGCAGCATGTTGCCTAGACTAATTCTCTCCCCCCACCCACCCCCATGCTGAGGCAGATTCCTTATCATTGCTCTACCCAAAGCTGGCCGGTAAGAAGAAAAACTGTTTACAGCTTTATGTCAGTATTAGGTAATTTTTCTTCTTTTAGATGACTCTTTCCTCCCTCTCAGTTTTTTTTTCCTCATATGTTTTTGCTGCTAGACTTAAGGATGATCCTACGTGTACCTCCAGAGTTTTAGGTTTAGCTCTCTCCTTTATTTTGCTGTCCCGTTCCTCTTGCTGTCTTTGTTTTCCTGGGATCTCAGCTCTATTTTTTCAACTCCTGGAGACCAGTAGGCTCCACCTGGGTTCCCCATCACTCATGGTCTAAGAACTCTCTCAAATACATACATTAGGGAATCTGAAGGCACTTTTTGTTTTCCATCTTGTAGAAATCAATGCCATTCATAACTTGATGTCTAATACTCTGAAAACCATTGTCTTGTGCATATTGTATATTTTTTTATTTCATGAAGGTGGATAGTTTTCATGGGTATTATTCTGTGGGGATATAAAAAAGAAACCATTATAGTGGTTTTATATTTATATTTAAAATGCCACTACTCTATAAAGTATTCCATAATTACTCCTTTTACCAACAAGTGTGTACAAATAAGTTGGGTTTTTTTTTTTTCCCTAGCATAATTTGTTTGTGTATAGTTAAATATTTTAAGGCTAACATGATTTTTTCATCTCTATACAGTCACTATATATGTAATTTAAATCTAGTCTCATCACTTACTCTCATTGTCCCTACTTGACTCTAAAAACACACACCATGAAAAATTGCTTCTGTAGTCTCCAAACAAATATGTGATTATTTATGGTCTTTTTCTTCTTTCAATGAAGTCTTTTCAACACTGAAGAACATTCAATAAAGAAGACTTTTGCTGTTGTCAACTGAAATGTGCTATCCAGTGACATTCATAGACTGGTTTTAGTTTTGACCTTTAAAGTTACAAAAAAATAGCTCTGATTTTCTTTTCTGGTGGCAACCATTCTGCAATGTGAAGACAGTTACAAGTGTCCCTCACACTGTCACACATACTTTAATGGTTCTTTCTGTAAAATGTTAGTCTAAGTATTTCCTCATACTCTTTGTTATTCTTCATTGTTCTCTCTTAATCTGATAGCACTCAATCAAAGCACTCCACATCCATGATGATGAAAATCCTATTCAGCTTTCTGTTAGTGTCTCTACAATGTGGTTTCCAGAAGTGACACAAGACAGAAGGTGCAATCTGTACAGCACAGAATACAGAAGAACTGTTGCTTTCTATGACTCACTATTCTAAGAAGCCATTAATAGTACAGAAAGATTGTGTTAAGTTTTGAAATAGTTCATCATTCTAGATTGAGAAATTCATGTTTGGCCTCTGTGAAACTGAATTATCAGATAACTTTCATAGTATTAAAGATGATTGACACATTTATTTTGAAATACCTTCAAAAGTTAAGGGCTACTAGATATTTTAAGGTTTCAAACTCTGCCAAGTATCTACCTGTGAATTAAATAAATACATATGTGTGCATACATATACATGTATATATACTATATGCATAAGTATATAAAGTCACATAGATGTACTGAAAAAAGACAATGATTAAACAGAACTCTCTGACTGTGAAATTATCACCTGTTATAATTGTCATGTAATATGTTTAGGTATTTAAACTTTTTTAAAAAAGGTTTTGCTTAATATGAAAGCACACTAATATTGACCATAAGTTAATAACTATTTTCAAACATTGGAAAAATTGCTGTAAGACTGTAACATTCTAGGGCATGAACAAGGTCATGTTTATTTATGTTTGTCCCTTGAGTATCTGGCTCTATACTTTTCACTCAACAAGCAGTTAATTCCTAAGTGCTGGAAGAAGCTAAGCTTTAGCTTTCCCAGAGAAGATGATCATGAGACAGGGAGGCAGACATTGATTCCATATCACAAAGAACTTTATAAAATTGAAATTACCCCAAAAGGCTTTTCTTTGAAAGGCTTCTGCTCTTCACCTGAACTATTCAAACAGCTGGTGACAATCTATCAATGTAGTTATATATTGCACTGTAACATACTGTAGTGAATTCTTGGATTCAACAGAAATTTCATATAGAGCAGTTTTAGAATTTCTTTAAATACTGAGACTCTATGGTACTATTAATAAATTTCTGAAACAGGTCTGGATCAAAGACCGATCATAGTAAGACAAAAATTATAAAAAGTAAAAAAAGGATATTTGTACATCTTTACACTTTCAGCCTAAAAGCTAATCGAGATCTTGTGAGCATGTGAGTGTGTGTATGCCTGTGCATATAATTCTTAATCTGATAGCATTCAACCAAAATATTCTACATCTATGATGAAGAAAATCAAATTCAGTACTGGCTATTTTGCATTGCCTTCGACAATGGCATTCATGGCTGAGCTTTGTTCTTACGTGTATTTTTTCAACAGATGCCTGAGAGAATACAGAAGGATGAGTAGATTATAGTCAAAGTAGGCTGATAAGAGAGCAGTCTGTGCAGTGGTGATAGCATCAACAAAAACATGAAAAAGCAAGATGTTTTGGGAAACCAAGACATTTTTGCATTCATTAAATGATGAAAAGGGGAATATTTTCATGGTGGTGTTATACAGGATAGGCATAAAATTCGTGTGCACTTTAAAACAGATGTAACTTTGAATTGCACACAAACTTTACGTTCACTCCATATTTGCACAATAGTTATTTTTCAACTTCATAGTTCTGATCAATATTTCTACCCCTTGAAAGGAATAAACAAGTATGTAGAAAAGTCAACTCTGACATATTCTTAAGAGGCTGGAGACTGCTACATCCAAGTGAGAGGAATATTCTCTAGAAATGAAAGAGAAAAAAAAAAGGCAATATGCGAAAGAATCTGGAAAAATGTTCTAAGGAAAATATGACAGGGCAACGTCTGTGGCTCAATGAGTAGGGCGCTGACCCCATATACCAGAGGTGGTGGGTTCAAACCCAGCCCTGGCCAAAAACTGCAAAAAAAAAAAAAAGAAAGAAAAAAAAGAAAAGAAAAGAAAATAAGACAGAACTTTATCATACAGATGACTACATGAAGAAAATATGTTCCTTTACATTTGATTCACCTATAATTTTAATTTTTTAGAAATATTTCCATGAACTTCAATGAATGAAGATTTACAATGACTTTATTCTTTGGTAAATATCACTCATTCTAGAATGTAAGGGTAGCAGAGTCTAAAATTGAAAGGTGTTTTATTACAATTACCTTCACGTGCTTTTATCTTCAAGTTTCTGCAATGCAGAATCTTTTGTGCACTAGGTTGTTACAATGGCAGTCATTTCATCTCAGTTCAGCTGAGACTCCTAAAAAAAGAGGAGAACAGATACTTAGACATTTATATCCTAAAGCACGATGCTTTAAAACATGCATAAGTATACGCTGATGTTATAAAACCTGCTTCTGCCAGCATTGCTGATCATTCGCTCCACCTTTGAAATGGTGTAGTGTTGCAAATTCATGGCGAGATCACTTTGGATGGCATATTTAAAACTCTATGTACCCCCCAAGTTCTCCAAGAGGCCATCTCCCCCCATGGAAGATGTGATCAGGGCCTTTTCTTCCCACTTTAAAAAAAAATGCTTGGAGACCTGACCCCCAAACTTTTCTAATAATTAGTGTTTAACTCCCACCAAAATTACATCTGGAGCTGCCCTATGTGACACTATAAAGAAAGCAGGTTTTACTCAATTTCCTGCCGCACTTAAGTAAAGGTAAAGAAAGCAGGTAGTACTCCAAATATCAGCCTTCTTAGTGAGGGAGAGTCAACCTAGACTTTCTAGAGAAGAACCCACAAAAAAAAAAAAAAAAAAAAAGATGGCCAGGAAAGAAGAATGGACATACATTAAGAGAGAATATGTGGGGGGGGGATGAGGTGTACTGGTAACTGGTGGAAGCCCAGGGGACGGCTAAGGGAGGGGAATATTAAATGTCTAGCTAGAAAAAAGAAGCAGCAGCATCAGGATATCTCTGAAAACAAATAACAAGTCAAAACAAAGACAACATAAAATCACTGGAGAAAAAGATTAGTCAAAGGTGTGTTTCCACCTTCTGCAGGAGAAACCATTGTGGGTTCACAATGGCCCCACACGAAACACCATAGCGCTGGGGAGAGGGCAGCTAGGTGATGGGATAAAAACATCCATCCCACACTTCAGCATTCCAAGACTGAAGCAGGTCCAGGGTTATAGGAGGTTAAAAATGTTAAAAATGAATGGAAGCTGAGAGAACTAGTTTTTACAATAGATGTACTAACTTCTGAAGAAAGAATGTACTTGGGACAGCAAGGGACAGAGAAGAATGATACGGGGCATTCTTAGGATTTTATTCAAAGTCAGAAAAAGATCAAATCTGAACAGGCTTATAAAGGAACCCTGGCATAAAATATTGCTTTCTAGAGCTAAAATAGCTGGAGTAAACCTAAATATAAATGTGCAAAATCTATATAAAGAATACTTTAAACACTTTTAAAGGACTCAAAGGAAGACTTGAACACAGTCCTAGGAGATAAAGACTAGCTGATGTAAAGATGTCAACTGTTTTTAAGTTTTTCTAACTTTATCATAACCCAAATAATAATACCAAGTTTTTTTCACGTCCTCTGAGGTACAGACAGAACTAGACAAAATGTTTTTTAGTGGCTTTGGAAAATCATGCAAACAGATGCAAATACTCAGGAAATTACAAAGAAGAAAAGAAAAGCAATAACCAGCCATGCTAGATATTAATAACTAGTTGCCTAATAATCATAACTTTGCTTTATTGTCATAATACAATAACATTGTATTTACCTAGATATATCAATAAGTGGAAGAGAAAATTCAAAAATAATTTCAGGCCTGGTATAATAACTCAGATTTGTATATCCAGCACTTTGGCAGGCCAGTGAGGGAGGATTGCTTGAGGCCAAGAGTTTGAGCCCAACCTGGGGTATCATAAAGAGGCATTGACTCTATAAATATAAAGAATAAATAAATAGATCAACAGACAAATAAATAAATAAGCTGGGTATGATAGCACGTACTTGCAGTCCCAGGTACTTGAGAAACTGAGGCCAGAGGATCACCTGAGCTCAGGAGTTCAAGGCTGCACTGAGCTATGATGAACCACCGCTCTGATCCAGCCTGGGTCATAAGTCAAGACAAGACACCATCTCTGAACAATGAAAAAAGATCCTCCAATGTATCTGAAGATTTAGTATACTTTATAGGGTTGTCTCAAGTCAGCGGATAATAAACTAGATCATTCAATAAATCATGATAGTAGGGAAACTGGGGGCCATTTGGAAAAATCTGAAAGCAGCTCCATTCTTCTTTCCATGGAACATCACAATGGATTCCCAGTGCATAATACATTTATATGTCAAAAAATTCATAAAAATATATGATAGCACAAAAAACATGAACTTGGCATAAATTTTGTGCTGAAAAAACTCAGCTTATACTCAAGTATATATGGTATTATTTTATAACTCCTAGGGGCTGAGGAATTACTAACTATGATTTAAAATACAGGAAGGATTCAAAGTATTTTTTTGGAAAGCAATAAAGTCAACAATATAAAAAAATATCTTATGTGTGACAAAACACCATAGCCTAAGACGAAAAGCAAATGACAAACTGACAAAAATATTTTGAATTTATATTGCAAAAGATTGAGAGTTTTCAGAAACAACTAAGAAAAGTATGAATAAATGAATAAAAAATGAACAAAAGGTACAAATAAGCAATTCAAAGAAATGGAAATATAAGTGCCTTTTAAATATGGAAAAGTGCTAAACTTCAATTTATTAAGGAAATAAAAGTAAATGGTATTTCTTTTTCATCTATTCACACAACCAAAATACATAAGTCTGATAGCACTATGTTATTGAATCTGTGGAAAAATATTACCATTGGGAATATAAATTTATAAAATCTCCCAAAGGAAAATGAGAATAGGTCTCTTAGATATATAAATTCCAAGTGCCTTTTGACCTAGTAATTTGAATTTTTGTATTTTGCCATACACAAATATTTTCACATATATAAAATAATATTTATAAGCTTGCCCCGTTGGTATGTGAAAGAGTCATGTATCCATCCACTTTTTCTGATAGATAAGAGAGAAGCAACTTGTGCTTTATTTCAACATGAAGTGAATGTCCTCAAAAACCAACTGTAGAAGAAAGAATTAGCTCCATGTAAGCCAAATGCTTTAGACATACGGACACATCTGACCTCCAGGATAATCTGTAGTTTGGATGCAAACCATGTCTCATTATATCTTTCCAGTAGGTGTCCAGTGGTTGAATGATAGAAGAACAAAATGCATTAGCAATTAAGCTTTGTTTATCACTCTTTACCACTGTGGCTACATTTAGATTGAAAAAATAGGTATTGTAGGGAACTGTGAACTCACACTGGTATATAACTTCCATGTAGGAAGGGATCTTTCTAGGTTTATTATCATTGTGCTTCAAGCACCTAGAACATTGTCTTACACTATGTAAGGCATTAAATATGTTAAATGAGTTAAATAAATGAAGCAAACATTGCTTTGTGGTCTTGTCACTGCCATATGTTTCCTTTTACTTCATATATCTGCCCTTTTCATTTCTGGTTATCAAATGTCCATCTTCACTTTGGATAGATACTTCCCAAAATCTGATCATCTTCACCTGGGTCAGTTTTACATGGGTTAGTTAAAACACCACATTATTTTTAGAAATTCTTTAAAAAATTTCCCACCAAGAAAGAAAATAATATTGAGAATCCTTGCTTACAATAATGCAAATATAAATTTGTTTTGTCTTTTAATTAACCACAGACATTAAGCTTCAAAGGCACATAGACTAACATATGTGACTATGTAGAATTCATAAAGATGTGACTTCTCAAGTAAAACAAGTGAAGGCACGAAAGTAAAAATCCCAATTTTGCAAAAAAGGGCAATAATTCAGGACATAAAAATTTTCCACACTCAGCTAAAAAAAAAAAAAAATCACAAAGAAATGAAAATACGTTCTTAAGAATAGTCATACATAACTCTGTCTATTCATGCCCCACTGTTCTATATTTCAAACGTCAAGTCTTTTTTTTGCTGGAATTTTTCGTTAATGGCTTCTAAGTTACTTCATCTCTAGTAAATTATTTAAAGACACCACAAGTAGAACCTGGGTTCTGTTAAAAATAAAGATTTAGAGGCAGATGGGTTCAAAACAAGGTCAAACCTTTTTTTACTGCGGTTAAGTTGTTCTCATATCCAGATAATATTTTGTCTTGCAGCCATTATAGTAATAATTTTCTGGCTTTGGGGAGACCTTGTTTGCTAGGAGAACTCTGTTTTAAATGGCTACATTAAATTTGCTCATCCCATTATTTAAGTCTCTGTCACCTTTTATCTCTTAAAAAATGACAGCTCTCAGTGATATTTATTTATTTATTTATTTATTTATTTATTTATTTATTATAGATAAAAAGATGCACCATAGATGTGGCCCAACCCATCACCCTCCCTCCACCCAAACCTCCCCCCTCCCTTCCCCTTCCTTGGTCCTTTCCTCATAGTCTTGTGGTATAGTTGGGTTATAGCCTTCATGTGAAAGCTATAATTTACCTTCATAGTAGG
>CAUYPK010075128.1:0-14558 GCA_963574355.1 Loris lydekkerianus
TGACTGGGAAAATGCCAGGAAGGCTATGTTGAATATTGGGATGAAAATGTGTCAAATGGTTTATGAAGCTAGTATATGATGCCCCATGATCATATCAATGTACACAGCTATGATTTAATAAAAAAATAAAATAAAATAAAATATAAAATGACAACATTTTGGATAAAAAAAAAATAAAATAAAATAAAATTAACATATTGAAAATACCACAGAATAAAATAAGTTTCAACAAAATAATCTTCCCAGATTGACTGACAGACTGTTAGTAATCCAGAAGGGCTAAATTGATGGCTGCTGCACTCAGCATTTAGTTCTCAGTTCCTTAACTGACTGGGACCTCTACTACATGCAGCTGGTTGGTGAGAGTTTACGGGGGTCCAGTACGCTAGCCTGTTACCAGCTTTCGACATGGTGCATTGTGTTTCCATTTGAAGTGGAACTTGTGAATAGTTGCACAGTTGGACATTACTTTTTAAATTCTGTCTTCTGAACAGCCCATCATGTAAAGGAAGCTGAAGAGAATGCTGAAGAAAGAAAACAGATTCTTTAATGAGGATTGGTAAACGCAATATTATCTTGTTTCTGCTAAAGATAAAATGATCTACTTGCTTTGTGATGCAGCAATACCAACATTAAAGAAATTCAATGCTTATCAGTGTTATTACACTCACAGAGACCACAAACATTTTATTATAAATTAGGAGAGGTGTGAAATTAAAATTACTGCAGAAATTAAAAGATGAAAAGCAAAAGCAGCAATAAGATCTAGAAATAAGACCACTGAAACATATAAAGCTATAAACTTATAAAGTAGCTTATGTATTTGGAAAAAGTTAATAAAGGTATTCAGTGATATAGAAATTATGAAAAAATGCATTGTCAAAGTTGTAGGATGCTTAGACTCCCACAACATTTCAAAGTGCAGACAACTGCCTTTTTCAAGAAGAACAATAGTTGACTGGCAGAAGAGTTAGTCTTCTATTTAACAGAACAACTTCAAGCAGTATTTCAAAAGGGAAAAATATATTATTCATCTGCTTTGGCTAAATCAACAGACATTACTGACACAGTGCAAGTTTTCTACTTTGTTTGGGTCATTACAGATGATTTTCTTTGCTCCGAAGAGTTACTCGTTTTGAGCGCTCTATGAACACAGGGCACTTACTTGTTTTGAGCGCTCTGTGAACACAGGGCACGGGGAATAGATATCATCAATAACTTTCAAGATACTATTGTGAAATTGAACAAAATGTGGCAAATTTAGTGAGTTTATAAGCAGAAGGTGAACCTTCCATGACAGGAAAACATGAAGGGTTTATTGCACAGATTCAAAAGAAACAATTAACAGATCCAGATGCTCTAATTTCTTTTCATTGTATCTTATTTCAGCAACATCTCTGTGCCAAAGCTACTACTGTATTTTAAGTGACACTTTGCGACGTTTTAAGAATTATTAACTATATTTGTGAAAATGTGCCATAACATGCTAAGGTTGATGGATGAGTTGTTCAGTGCGGATTTGCTCTATCTTTCTAAAGTGAGATGGCTGTCACAGGGACAGGTGTTAACTAAAATTAAACAGATGGTTAAATTTTGTGAAAAACAGAATCAGCCGTGTGAATAATTGAAAGATGGTTTCTATAGGAATGCAGTACGTCTGTGTGATAGATTTGAATTTTGTTTTTTCTTGGCAAGGTAAAAGTATGACAGCATATGATCTGTGGCAAAAAGGCCAAGCATTTTGGCAAAAAGCTATCTTTTTTCCAAAATACGTCTTATTTGAAAGAAAATTTTGGATGAATATTTTTTTCCAGTGAGCAAAGGCCATTGATGAGCAGGATGATATATGTATATCATTTGAAGAATGCACAGCTGTAATAGACCTATTAATTGGAGAATACAATTAAAGGTTCACTGACTTTGAGAATCAGCACGCCACACTCAAATTAGCATTTCAGGTTTGCCTAGTTGGTATCACCAAAGCACCTAAAGAACAACAGATGGAATTGGTTGAGCTCTCAGTAGATGACATTTTAAAGTCATTGATGCTAAATAAGAAAGATCCAATTGAAATAAGGAAAAATGAAGTAGAATACCCACACCTTCGGCAACATGCCCGAAAACTGCTTTTTTGCCTTTTAACCAAAATGCTATGACTCTGCATTCTCCTACCTAACCCAAATCAAGATGCCCTTAAGGTCACAAATGACTGATCACCATCTGAAAACTGATCAACTGAAACTGTGGACCTCAGTGCTGCATCCAAATATTCAAATACTTTCCAACAGAGAGCAGACAACAAAGTATTAAGAATTTTAGTTGACTTTAAAATTAAGAAAGAATTTTCATTTCTTGAAATTACTAAATACATAGGTTTTTAAAAAATAATATATATTTGTAAGTATATTGAAGTTTCCTAAACATGGCCTTATTTGATTATAGCTAAATTAATGTGGCCTTCCAACATGAAAAGGTTTCTCACCCTTAGTATAGTGCCTCCTTCCTGTCACTATACTTCATATATATATGAAGTTTTTGTTTTGGCTGGGGCTGGGTTTCAACCCACCACGTCTGGTGGCATATGGGGCTGGCGCCCTACTTCTTTGAGCCACAGGCGCCACCCTGTAATATTTTTCTTCAAAGCACATATCATCACTTAAAATATGTGCTCCATACAGCCAAGTCTTTCCCTCCCTCCTTCCTTCCCGCCCTTCCTTTTTTCCTTCCTTCCTTTTTTTTTTTTTTTTTTTTTTTTGGATTGTTTTAAACAACTCATGTACAGGAACCTAAACATTTTCAGCCACCAAAAACTATCTAGGATTCATTTTATTTTCCCCTCTTTTGCAGTGTAAATTCCATTAGAACTGGGATTCTGTCTCTTTCATTTCTTGCTATGTCTTCAGAGCTGAGTACAGAACTAGGCAATAGCAGCTAATTAACAATAATTGGTGGACAGATGAATACATAAATGGATAGAAGCAGAAACATTTGAGTGGGTTAATGCATTTATGGTCCTCATTTCTTTATCAGTCACCGTGTGAAAGTCTAGCATTAGGACTCCTGTGTTAACTAACTTCATGTTGCCCTTTGGTGTCTGGTTGTAAAATATTGGAAAGGACTGAAGTTATTTGTTCAGTGTTAAATTCTGAAGAATTGCTTGTTTTCAGTTTCTAGTATGAATTTCTTTAAACTTTTAGCGCATTGTAAAACATGAATAAACTTATATTGGTATCACAAACAGTTAATTTTGACAGTATTTGAGTGAGTATAATCACCCACTTCCTGGACCATGGCTGTCTAGATATAGTAGTACTTTAAGCAAAAAAATAAAAAATAAAAAAAGTGAACCTCGGTGGAGAGCACTTAAGGTAGTCTAGTTCAAGATGCTGCAAATCGTAGAGGGATTTTAACTTTTTTAAAGGAAGAAATGTGATTAAGATACATTAAACGGAAATATATACAAAACCAGTGAAATTGTTAAAATATTCAAATATGCTTTATTGTAACAGGAAAACACTGCAATGTACTGAAATCAGCAGTAGAACAGCTGTGTTTTAAAGGACAGTACTTTGAATGTCACTTGACAATTTGCTTTCAATTAGAAGTAATTTACAGGAAGATGCCCACAAGCTAATCTTTACAGGATAATTAAGTTCCATTTTCTTTACTTTTAATTAAAAAGCAGAAAAGATTTAGCTGATCCATAAAAAATGTTCTGTTTAAACATTCATCAGACTTCACACTCTTTTTTTGTTATTTGTTGTAACAGATGTTATCAAAAGTGCAGTCTGCTCTGTTTTAAACCCTGAGTATTTGGAAAGTGAAACAAGAGTTGCAGTAGGCTTGTACTGGTGAGGTAGGATCATTTAACATCTGTACGTTCAAAGAGGATAAAACGGATAGCTACTGTTCCACTCCTTAACTGTGTTCTGTCTGACGCATTTAATTTTAGTACAAAACCACATACAGTAAGATGAGAAGCAATACGACTTTTGAATTTTGAACACTGTGCATAGTAGTATGATACTTAAAAACTTTGACTATTTTAAATTGCCTATAGATTAAGACCTACGATGCTATCTTTTGTGATTTTCATAATATAAAAGTGGCCATGGGAGAATTTTATCAGGAGAATTTACGCATTGAAGATATGGAAGGTTTAAAGTGAAGTTTAACATCGCTTTAAACTTTTTTCCTCTGTATTAATAACAGTTTTTAGCATTGCTGCTACCCTTTTATTTGGCAAAATAAAATATGTTGCTAAGCATTTTTGGAATTTTGGTTTCAGAAACCACTGCGCCAGTGCTTTTGTTTTTAAACTGATGAGAGCTGAATGAGATAATAAACCAGGCTTACTCTCCCGTCTTACTAGGTAGGGAGTTTGTTACTGAAATTCTTCAGGCAAAACTCCTTAATCAGGTTTTTAAATTTGTTCTGTTTAATGTGTTCATGTTAGGGAATAGTGTTTTCACTGGGGGGCGGTTCTAGAAAATTTCCAAGTTGAAAATGTTGGGTAACTATAGAGCAATCTTCATAAAAATTTTACAGCAATAATTCCATTTACTCTGCCTTTTAGCAAATAAGCCCGATTTTCAGTTTTCTGATCAGCGAGCACTTAAAATTTTAAAGATGCTTTAAAGTTACCTACTCTTACTTCCTTTTATTGTTGTATTTGAATTTGTGGAAAGGAAAAGTAGAAATGACAAGATTGCTCACAAGCTTATTTGTTTGTTTGCTTTTGTTATGTAGATTTGTGTATGTAGGAATGTATTAATACCTAAAAGCCTTTATTTTGACCAAGGTAGTTTAGGTGATTACAAAATTAAAATAAAAAACACAGTTTGTGTTTAGGCTTATATTAAGAATTTCAGGTAGAAGCATAATTGTAATAATCACAATGGATTCATTTAAATGGGATATGTACTTGAACATGTAAATGCATCAGGTTTATAATGAACTGGTGAAAATGTATACTTTTCCTATTGAACATGTAACACTGGGAAAAGATTAAGTGCACCCTATTTCCCTCCTTCCCTTTTTCCTTTTCTGTAATTAACACCTGGTCTGATTACATCTCTTTGGGCTATAATATGCCTTCCATGGAAATTTTTATGAAAGGGAATTAATTGCAGCAAACACGTTGGTTACACTTTCCACTTTCAGGAAAATCCCCCCTTTTCTTGTCATCCTATACTTCAAACTTTCTTTAGCAAAGGATAAAGCAATTTTGTTGTTCGAGAGAGTGAAGTGATTTTCCTTTGGCACTTAGTGTTCAAGTTCATGACTGCTTAGGAAGGCTGGGATAAGCTTTGTATGTATTGGGGGTGTTTGGGGAAATTGCTGGCTTACCTATGTTGGTGCTGTCCTGTGTCACCAGATGAAGAGGGTCCGGTGCCTGTCACTGTCAGCCAATATGCAGAGATGGGGAGAGGGCCACCAAACTTTGTCAGAAGGCCGGGATTCTGGAGAACAGTGGGAGTGGCCTCTCCAAGACTGTTCCGTTTTTCTATTTCTAAAATTACAGTTGTATATATTTAAGTTCAAAGTGAAGACCGTGTTAATCCTTATCTTAAATAATAATGGGCAGAGCCCGTGACCCATAGTAAACAATAATCAGTATAACTCATGACCCAAAACAACATGCAAAAGTTCATCTCCTAAATCAATCCACTGTATTCTCA
Organism: Loris lydekkerianus; assembly: GCA_963574355.1. Lineage (NCBI taxonomy): Eukaryota > Metazoa > Chordata > Mammalia > Primates > Lorisidae > Loris > Loris lydekkerianus. Next base: position 5,682 of record CAUYPK010075128.1, read on the forward strand.
CTGTGTGTGCTTTCACAGTCATGCCACCTGACACAGTGGCCTGTGTGTGGCTAGTCTGCATTAAGTTTTTATGAAATGGCTAACTAGCAGTCTAGGAAAGTTAGATACAGTGTCTTTTGTTTCATTACACATAGTGAATTCTTTCTCATTTATTGCTTTTTCTTTTTGGTAAGATCAAAAGGGTCTGTAATCTGAGAAATCAGGTTGCTTTTCATCTCTTTCAGGCCTGTGGTTATTGTAAAGCCAGGGGACGTGAATATTGACCTTCTCACGAACTATACATATAAACTGATATATAATAGATTGTATGTGCAGAAATAACTTACTGCAAGAGACAGCAGAGAGATATTTCTTCTGGTCCATATTTAATGAGTTGTGTTCTGTTTCTTTCTCTGTAGTTGTGGCTTACCGCTTCCCCCCAGAGTTGATTACTGCAATGTTTTTATCATTTACGTCTTTACCCAATGGATTTATATTTCTTAACTGCATGTTCTAGAATTATAGCTGTCAATTTGCCTGAGTCTCTCCTCTTACTGATTCAGCTTGCTTGTACTGTCTCGCCCCTCAAGTCCACCAGGCTAATCTTCCTAAACAATTAACAACACGTCACTGCCATTGCTTCACATCAGCTGTGGCCCCTGATTGCCTTTTTAATCAAGTCCAATTCTTCTGCCCTCTTAAAGGACTGCCCATGATTTGCAGTTTTCTTGTCCGAAACTATTTCTCCTCTTGTTAAGCCCGTAGCCTTTGTCCCAGTGAGGTAGTGCTGCTCACTGGAGACCCCCTTCCCTCACACATACATTCTCTTAGAACCCTTGATTCCTGCTTTCCTTCATACAATGCTCTGCCTTTCCCCCGCTGCATCATCTCAGCTTTCTGATTGAAAAGGTCCAGTAGAAGTTTCACATCCTCCAAGAGGCTTTCCAGTCATCTTCTAACTCATAGTAACTACTCCTTTTTATATTTCTATTGCAGGAATAGTCAGTGTCAGACAGTTTGGCACCTTGTATTTTTTCTACATATATATTAGCTTTGTCTTCTTATGACAACATAAGCATTTTTAGAACAACAACAAAAAAGAGTTCTTAATGTGTTTTCTGCTTTTATGTAAACCTTATATCTTATAGCATTGTGGCAGTCAAATACTAGGCATTTATGTAAGGTCTTATTGGATTTACAAAATTAGACTACAAATTAGAAATGTGTAACTAGTTATAGAAATGTATTGAGGGCATAATTAAGTATGTTGTCATCAACTTAGAACAATTTTTTTTTTTTTTTTTTTTGCAAAGACCATTGGATATTATGTTTGCTTTTAGGAAGATTTTCTACCACTCATATTCCTTTAAAAAAATAAATACAATTAATCTGAAAGTAAATCGTGGACATAAGCCATCAGATTTTAAGAACTATCCTTTTGTATATGTTAAAAAAAAAAAAAGAACTATCATTTTCATTGTCAATAACTCATTTTGGAAGCAAATCCATTAGATGACTTACACGTCCTTCCTTTTACTATCTCCTTAACCACAAAATGACGGTGCCACCCCTGCCACTGCCTGTTACTGAGTTCATCAGAGCCTTTACAGATTTATAATTACCCTTCCATAAATAGTTTGCAACTTGACCATAGCATTTTGCCACTCTGTTAGAATGAGGCGCAAGGTCCAAGTTAAAAGCAAAATCCTTAATGAATTTAACAAAATTAAGCAAAGAGCTTTAGGTTATAGGAGCAGAGTTAATGGATTCAGCTGTTCTTTATTTTCACTTCAACCAACAAATTCTGCATTCATTTCCCAGATGTGAACCTTGTTAAATTAAAATGGAGTAAAATTAATTTTGTGAGACTGTTATATCACCCTTGGAGATAATTGGAGATAACCTAGTGTGTCACAAAACCAGAACTAGAAAATCAGTGTTTAAAGTGTTGGTTTCAGTAACTGTAGGACAGGCAAATTTCAAGATTCATTTTCCATGCATTTTTCTCAACTTTTCCTAGGATTCTTTCATGTAACTTAGCTGTCACTAGACCTGAGTTCTGATGGAGTCCTGGAATGCAGGACCGGAAATAGTGATGACAGTGTTACTCAGAGTGTGGTCAATGCCAGGCCCAAAGCCATCAGCCTGACCTGGCAGTCCATTAGCAACACAACTAGGTGGGCTCTGCCTCAGACCTGCTGACACAGAGTTTCCGTGGCTGGATCCTGGAAAGCTGTGTAATAATAGGCCAGCCAGGTGAACCGTATAGATGCTAACGTTTAAGTACTGCTAGTCAGTGGAACCCGGAGGTCAGCTTAGATCATTATTTGACAACCTACTCTTACTATTTCAGTTGAACAAGCTGTATCTAAAGATTTCTGACCTCTCAGTCATCATCATAAAATGCAGACTGACATTTTGAATCACAATTTTTTGTTTCTAATATCGGTTATTTCACAATTTTCATGTTTTCTGAATGAACTGATTCATTTGAAGTGATAAAATATAAGCATGAAACCAGGTCCCTATCATGAGCAATGGAAAGTCCACCATCTTTTTGAAGAGCAAATGAAACATAAGCTTTACTCAGTTTTGCACCCCTCTAACCTACCAGAAAAACAGAAATAAAGAAAAATGAGAGGAACTGAAGATTGACCTTATTCTGGTCTTACTTTGGCACTCAGGTCTGTTTCATTTGGGCACATGGCTTTGTTCTTCCATCTTTTGGGAAGTTATTTGCACAGTGAGTCCAGATTTCAGATCTTTGAACATCAGGCTGATGTTTTCCTAAAGAACAGAGATTACTCATCACTGTAGCAAATTATTGATCCTTTTCACTTATTTAGATAGATGCTAAATAATAAGGGACATGGAGTTCTTCTATACTAGTTACAATGCTGGACTTGGAGATCTTTCCTTGTTCGCCACTTTTTACCGTATGTGCTAGTTATGTGTTCATCTCTCCATCATCATTGTTAGTGGCAAATTAAAATATAGACACAGCAACATTTGCATTTTTGTAATTGTTTTTACAGAATGAATTGCAGAATGAAACTATGGAAATTGCAAGTTTGAGTACAATAGAGTCTATGTACAGTCCTGCCCCACATAATGTCATTTCAGTCAGTGACCATAGGCAAGAAGGTCGTCCTGTAAGATTATATTTCTGCATTTTCACTGCACCTTTTACATGTTTAGATCTATTTAGATACACAAAGACTCACATTGTGTTACAGTGGCCTACAGCATCCAGTACAGTAACATGCTGTACGGGTTTGTGGCCTAGGAGCAATAGGCCACGTGGAACGGCAGTAGGCTGTACCATCTAGGGTTGTGTAAATTCACTCCAGGATGTTTAACAAGCATTCCTCAAAATGTGTTCCTGTTTTTAATCAGGGTATGACTGGATATGAGTGTGTGTGTATAATATTTTCAAAAATATTAAAGTATACCCTAGGGTATATAAAATAATATTTGGCTCTGTCAGTGTAAGGTGGTTTAATGAGACTTAATTGTTAAGGCATCTAGAAGTAAAATCATATTGCACAGAAGCTTCTCAAGCACTTGTTTAAGTAGAGGTAGAATTTGCCCTGTTAAAATGTTTTCTTTATCTTAAGTTATATAATACATGTATTGTGAGATGTTGATAATTACACCAGATACGGGGTGACTGATCTTTATATGGGTGCTGCTAAGTTCGTGTTTTACATCTAATACTGATTGTATTGGATTTGTGTTATGTCTGATACCCACTGAAAAGTTATAATGCCCTAGAGGGTTATTACTATTAGTGATACTGAGATACTGTGGCGATAGCAGGCTCTTCATTGAGAACTCAGATTTTAGATCACTTTGTGGAGTGCTGTGTTCTGTTGATTATATTCATTTGTTTTTAATTTTATTGACATTCTTCAAGTGCCTGTTCACATCATAATACTAGACTCTTGGAAGGCAAAGAAGGGATACTTATGTAAACAGAGTTTCTTTTCTTTCTTTCTTTCTTTTTTTTTTTTTGTAGAGACAGAGTTTCACTTTATTGCCTTATTGCACTTGATAGAGTGCTGTGGTGTCACTATGGAGTTACACAGCTCACAGCAACCTCCAGTTCCTGGGCTTAGGCGATTCTCCTGCCTCAACCTCATGAGGAGCTGGGACTACAGGCACCTGCCATAACGCCTGGCTATTTTTTTGTTGCAGTTTGGCCAGGGCTGGGTTTGAACCCGCCACCCTCAGTATATGGGGCCAGTGCGCTACCCACTTAGCTGCAGGTGCCGCCCAACACAGTTTCTTTTCTTAAAAGGGTCTTCCCTGATAAGTGACTAAATGTGGTGGAAGACTGAATTCCACCAATGTGAAAGTAGCAGCTTAGTGAACCCCTTGGTAATATTGGCATTTTTGTGGCATTCAGTTTAAATTTTTTGAATTTCTTAGTTATTGTGCTAAGACATTTACATTCCACATTTATTGATTCCTAGGATTTTGGTATAGAGTTTCCTTGGGTGGTTATCACAAGAGAGGGCCCTACATCTGAGGTTATAAGTAAAAGTTTTCTTTTGTTTTCCCCTGGCATAACCATTGATTTTTTATTATGTAACAGTATTTCCAAAGATAACTAGCTCTGTTTAGTGCTTTGAAGAGTGGTAAGACAGCCTTAGTGGGAGAAAGCCTTTGGCCAATACTTTCCTGTTCACTTGGTTATTCTGTCAGAGGATTCATGGAAGTGATGAAGGTTGAATATGTATCTCCACTAACATTTACATAGGTTAAAGACTTGAAAAATTGGGCTACTTGAATTTTGCATGTTTTCTAAAATAATTTTTAGTACCACTATCAGGAACTTAGGCCCTGGATAAAACTTTAGATAATCATCATTGCTTCCATTTCATCTGTATATATAATTTTTCCTTTTCTTTCTTTTTTTTTTTAATTTATTAAATCATAGCTGCATACATTGATATGATTATGGGGCATCATACACTAGCTTCACAGACCTTTTGACACATTTTCATCACAATAGCTAACATAGCCTTCCTGGCATTTTCCCAGTTACCGTGCCAAGACATTTACATTCCACATTTACGAAGTTTCACATATACCCTTGTTAGATGCCCCTTACTAGTTATGCAGCATCTAAGCATCCTGAATGCTACAGTCTTACTGGAGAGAGGGTCGCTGCCTGGGCCTAGTGTACCCAGACACCCAAACTGCCCAGCATTCGGCCACTTGCCCTTCCTGCTCTGTGCAGGCTGCCTCCACAAACTGGCACTTCCCTTAATTCCCCTTTTTGCCTGTATAGAACAACAGCTGCTGTAGCCACAGGAAACACTGAAGGTACATTCTTGGGCCTTCAATAGTCTTTGGTGGCAGAGGCAGCACAAGGCCAAATAAAAGCTAGCTGTACGGGTGGCGCCTGTAGCTCAAAGGAGTAGGACGCCAGCCCCATATACCGGAGGTGGTGGGTTCAAATCCAGCCCCGGCCAAAAACTGCAAAAAAAAAAGCTAGCGGTACCCTTGCTCACTCACAGGAACACTTAGATTCTCTGCGAAAGGTCACCTTACAAAACAGGCAGGTCCTTAATCTTCTAACTGCTGCAGAAGAGGGGACCTGCTTATTCTTAAAGGAGCAGTGCTGCTTCTATAAAAACAAGTCAGGATGGTTCAGGACAGAATCACCACCACCCTAGAGTCTGCCTCCAATCCCCAGACATAAGGTGAGACCTCTAGGCCTTGGTGGATGCCTAAAATAATTTTCTTAGTCACCCTGTTACTTTGCATCCTGAGAATTCTTATATTGAGACTAATCCATATACATTTTCAACTAAATTCATTTCATTCACCCAGAAGCCATCAAGCTACAAATGGTTCTACATTCTTTACCAGGTCCCGTACTTAGTTCCTCCTCACATCTGCTACTATACCCATCTACTGAGGGACGTACTGAAGTTCCCTGCAAGAGGCACACCTAGAATAATCATCAATTCCTGTCAGCAAGAACCAGCCCGATGATTCTCTCAGCAGGAAGCAGCCAAGTGAATTGATTATTCCCTCCCCAAGTGATTTGGGCCCCTGAAATAGAGGATGAGAAATGTTAGGTAGTAAGTTAGAAAACAGGTCTCCTAGGAAATAAGAACAAGGATATCTCTGCATACAAAAATGAAACTGAACTTTTATACTGTATACAGAAATAAGCTCAAAATACAAAAACATTTAGTGGAATATCAGAAACTCTAGAAGTTCTATAATAAAGCACACAAAACCATGTGTTTGACATTAGCTTTAGGAATGATTTTTTTATATGTATCACACCAACAATTACAACCAACAAAACCATAAACAAGTAAGACTATACCAAACTAAAAAGCATCTGCACAGATATGGAAAGTAAAAACACATAAAACAGTAACTAAAGGATTGGGAAAATATATATCTGATGAATGTAATATGTATAATATATGAGGACCTCAAGCAACAAGAACAAAAAGTTTATGGGGTGGTGCTTGTGGCTCAGTGAGTAGGGCACCAGCCCCATATACGAAGAGTGGCGGGTTTAAACCCAGCCCCGGTCAAACTGCAACAACAGCAAAAAAATAACTGGGCGTTGTGGCGGGTGCCTGTAGTCCCAGCTACTCGGGAGGCTGAAGCAAGAAAATCCCCTAAGCCCAGGAGTTAGAGGTTGCTGTGAGCTGTAATGCCATGGCACTCTACCGAGGGAAATAAAGTAAGGCTCTGCATCTAAAAAAAAAAAAAAAAAAAAAAAAGCACCAATATTGAACAACAACACCAAAAACCAGAATACCCATTTATTTATCTCATCTCACATATGGGTATGTAAACATAGGAAATGAAATCAGTAACAGAAAGAGATGTCTGCTCATATATTTATAGCAGATTATTCACATTATATAATATTGTCTGGCCATAAAAAAGGGCAATTCTGCCATTTGTGACCACATGGATAGTTGAACTAGGTGGAAATTACGGTAACTGATATCCAAAATAACATACAACTACTGTATAACATGAGCTATTTGTGGACCGTAAAAATTATAGAAGTAGAGAGTAGAAGGGTGTTTACCAACAGTGGGAGGTGATAAAAATGTGGAGATATTTTTCAAAGAGTAAGAACTTTCATTTACATGATGGATATAATGTACGCCCCTGTGAATGTAGTTAACAGTATACCATATGGAACACTTGAGATGAAGTCATACTCCCAACTTGATTAAGAGCATAGACCTTAAAAGTGTTCTCACCCTCTAAAATCTGACAACTGTGTGAAATGATGGATGCGTTAAGTTCACTGTGTTAATCATTTCACAATGTGTAATATATCAAATCATAAAACTGTACACCTAAACCACATAAAATTTATACTTGTAAATATTTCTTATGTCAGGAGAACAGAACTAGCAAACAGGTAAACATAGGACACATTCTCACTCATCTGCACACTCAACCAAACACAACCATAAACTGATAATGACTAAAACATAAGGTAACAGTCAAAATGTTACCATGTGCCGGACAATGTTCTAAGCTCCCCTGATGCCATTTTAAGTTAAGAACTCTATATGGAGCTTGGCACCCGTAGCTCAGAGAGTAGGACTCTGGCCACATACACCAAGGCTGACAGGTTCAAGCCTGGCCCAGGCCTGCTAAACAACAATGACAACCGCAACAAACAAATAGCCAGGCATTGTGGCAGACGCCTATAGTCCCAGCTACTCAGGAGACTGAGGGAAGAGAATCCCTTAAGCCCAAGAGTTGGAGGTAGCTGTGAGCTATTATTCCAAGGCACTTTACCAAGGGCAATATAATGAGACTCTGTCTCAAAAAAAAAAACTAAAAAAAACAAAAACTCTATATGAAAAACAATGCAGCACTCAACTATTGTACACGTGTGGAAATTGTGCATATAAAGTTCAAATGTCTAATCTTAGTTCAGACTAGGAAAAAGAAACTGTTAATGTAATGCATATTATCAGAGATTTTTAAATAAATAATAAAAAATTAAATAACTAACTAAATATGTAAAATATCATTATATAATTTGTTTTATTTTGTTTTGTTTTGTTCTTTTGTAGACAGAGTCTCCCTTTCTACGTTCACAAAAGTGCCATGGCATCACAGAAAACATCAATCTCAAAGTCTTGCATTCAAGCAGCTTTCTTGCCTCAGCCTCCTGAATAGAGACTGGGTTTACAGGTACTGCCAGAATATCTGGCTATTTTTAAAAATGGGAGTTTGCTCTTGCTTATGCTGGTCTCCACCTCCAGAGATCAGCAATCCACCCACCTCAGCCTCCCAGACTGGTCATTCAATATTAAATTGAAAATAGAACCTTTGGGCTCAGTGCCTCTGGCTCAAGCGGCTACGGTGCCAGCCACATACACCTGAGCTGGCGGGTTTGAATCCAGCCTGGGCCGCCAAACAACAATAATGGATGCAACCAAAAAATAGCCAGGCGTTGTGACGGGTGCCGGTAGTGCCAGCTACTTGGGAGTTGGAGGCAGGAGAATCGCTTGAGACCAGGAGTTGGAGGTTGCTGTGAGCTGATGCCACAGCACTATACCCAGGGTAACAGCTTGAAGCTCTGTCTCAAGAGAAAAAAATAGAATCTTTGGGCTCAGTGCCAGTAGTTCAAATGGCTAGGGCTCCAGCCACATACACTAGAGCTGGCAGGTTCAAATCCAGCCCAGGCCTTCCAAACAATAATGGCAACTATAACCAAAAAATAGCTGGACGTTGTGACAGGCACCTGTACTGCCAGCTACTTAGGAGGCTGAGGCAAGAGAATCCCTTAAACCCAAGATTTTGAGGTCACTGTGAGCTGTGACACAATGGCACTATACCCAGGGTGACAGCTTGAGACTCTGTCTCAAAAAAAAAAAAAAAAAA
>CAUYPK010075130.1:0-25152 GCA_963574355.1 Loris lydekkerianus
CACCTACGGTGCATCTTACAAAGGTACATGTGAAAATTAGTAAATGTAGAATATAAATGTCTTAACACAATAACTAAGAAAATGCCAGGAAGGCTGTGTTAACCAGTGTGATGAAAATATGTCAAATGGTATATAAAACCAGTGTATGGTGCCCCATGATTGCAACAATGTACACAGCTATGAATTTAAAAAAAAAAAAAAAAAAGAGTGGTCTCCTTTTTCTACTTTAGAATTTTAGCCCGAGTCTGTTTTTAGAAAAACTAGCCAGGGCACTGTTGTAGGTTCCGGTAACCCTGGCTACTTGGGAGGCTGAGGCAAGAGGATCCCTTAAGCCCAAAATTTGGAGGTGGTTGTGAGCTATGATGATACCACAGCATTCTACCCAGAGGGACAGACGACACTGTCTCAAAAAAATAAGTAAATAAAAAGAAATAAAACGCATTGTTCTACAGAAGAATTACTTCCACTACAAAAATGGGGAGTCCTTATCTACAGTTATTCTAAAGTACAATCTTTGGCTTGGGCCAAACACACCATGAATTCTCGCCCCAAATCTGCCATAACAATGAACAACAGGCTAGGAATTTTCGCAGGAGGCTCTTTACTTCCAATGTATACAAAACCAGGTACAGGTAAGTCAATCTCCAAGTATCAGGTAAATCTACCATCAATGTCTTTATGTGGGAGTTTTTTATCTGATTCCTACCCTATTCATGCCCTGTTGGCAATGTTCTCAACATGCGTGACAAGTTACAGACATATCCTACGTGACTAGGAATAGTAAATGTCAATGCCATAGGTCTCTATGGAATCACCATCTCTCATCATTTCTGGCCTCTGATTATTTTCCTTAATTTATAGGCAAGCCCAGGTAAGCTTTTTAAAAGATGTTTTTATATTTTCTCCAGTGTTTAAGTGTTTTACATAAGAAATGACTTCTTTGCATATTTAGTCTGCCATATTGCCAGAAACGTCAATCAAATTTCAGATAAATTAACCATATAATTTGGCACAGGCTTAATTCTTTATATACGAACGAATGTGCAATATGCTTCATGAAAAAACAAGAAAAGTTTACTCTTACTACTTATTAGGAATTCATTATTTGCTATTTCAGTAAGTAGCTTCCACTAGTGCAAATATCATTCATTATGTGACAAATAAGGCTTTAATGAAAGTGAAGAATGCAGTTAACTTCTATCATGGAGATGTGCAGCAGAAGCAAATTCTCAGATTACACTCAGCAATGCTGATGAAAATCTAAAGATGAAATCCAACATCTACAGATTTACCACTGGAAAAGGTTGAAAGAGTTCCACGTTTTAATCATCCACTTAGCATGTACTCCCTTCCCTACCAGCACCTGCCCTAAATATGGGCCTCAGTTTTCTCTATCTTTGTAGTTTCTTAAAGCAATGTTTTTGACTTTTTTTTTGTAACAAGTCACATTTTCACACAAAATTTCACACAGAATCTTAACAGACTTGAGATTTAAGAGAGCAAAGGATGCCTCCCAACATTCCAAGTTCTTCCTTTCCCTAAGACTAAAATTTGAAAACCAATGTCATGGAATAATGCAGGGCCTGGCTTATAGCAGTGCACCAAAATTTGATAAATAAAGGTGTGACTATCAAAAATAAACAATGTAGGTGATATATTTAATTATAACAAGTTTCAAAATCATAACCAAGGGAAGGTTAGGGGTAAATTGTAGATCATACAAAATCACAAAGCAATTACTGACCGAGAAGTTACTAAGGAGATAAGAAATCAAAAAACTTATGATCTTTTCCAAATTCTTTATACTACATTGGGTATATGTAGCAACAATCTTATTTACATGACCTCAATATGCTTGACAGAGAGATAAAATAAAAAAAAAATTAACAAAGTTTCAACTCAAACAGACTCTGGTTAAAATTCCACCTTCTCCATTTTTGGCCCTGTGGTTTTAGATAAGTTACTTAACCTTTTCCAGCCTGGTCTCCCATTTTCAAAATAACATTAACAATAATAACTTCATAGGACAATAATAAGGCAAGCGAACATTTTAGCTTCAGTTTTGTCATTTAAAATTTTTAAAATAATCATAGGAAAACCATCAATATTAAATGAAAATATATGTGTCAAATGCTTAGCGCAGTTCTTAAAGTTGATGTGTTCCTCTTGAAGTAAATGGATTGAAAATAACCTACACTGCATACCTCTGTCCAAACTGTCATACCATTCATTCCTGACCCTCTGACTGCAGAGCCTACAGGAGTGTCCTCACACCAAGGAACAACTTCTCCTGTGCTGAAAGCCTTTAGGGATCACTCTTCATTTGCATCAAAGGAACATCTTGTTTGAAGCCTATAGGCTTTGCTCACAATCAAAAGGTTAATCTTGAGCAGAGAAGTATTCTAACAGAGCTGATAATTAATATTTTCTTTCACAAGAGAGAAAAAAAAAAGAATTATGAGTAAAACGACGACGATAACAAAAACCCTCCGTATTTATTATCAGTGCCATAAAGACTGAACAGACCCAGCAGGACCCTTGAACATATCCCAGTAGTCATTAACATAATTCTTCAATTTAATCTAGCCCAAACAACAAAAGCAATACCTCAGAACTTGCAAAATTTAGAAAGAATACTTCCTCTGAACTGAAAAAAATACATAATTAACTCTCATATTATGGAAAGCAAGAGATAGGTTTAAGACTAACAACCAAATAAAACTGCATGGATCTGGGGGAACATTGGCACCATATGATACCACTCTCCCAGTCCACTGTGGTTAGAACAGAGAAAAAATGGGTTTAAATTTCAATATTATGCCTTGGGAATCAATTTTTTGATATTGTTAAACATTTGATTACCAAGAGAAGCTTTCACATTTGTTTCACTAAACATCTTTAAAATGAGAAAAAAGTCTCAGTGGTGTATTATATCTAAGTGAGATTCTCTGTTAAGTCCTAGTAAGTGTGCACACTGATGTGTAACATGAAATTTATCACAAAGTTCTGGACTCAGAACCACAGGAATATTGTCTACCTTTAGGGGTTTTTGGAAAAGTAGAGAGAGACATTGTGAAAATTATCAAGATGACCCCTGGGGAGAGCAGAGGAGGATGCTAATGAGCACCTGGGCCTCAAATACTAGATGAATGACAGGTACACCCCTTAGCATCCGATCTATACAACTCTCTCACCTCCAAGAAAAAAATCATATTGGGGGTGGGGGAGCGCCTGTAGCTCAGTAGTTAGGGCAGCGACCACAGGCTCCGGCATTGGTGGGTTCAAACCCAGCCTGGGCCTGCTGAACAACAACAACAAAAATGCCAGGCCTTGTGGTGGGCACCCATAGTCCCAACTACTAGGGAGGCTGAGACAAAAGAATCGCTTAAGCCCAAAGGTTTGAGATTGCTGTGAGATATGATGCCACGACACTCTTCCAAGGGTGACAAAGTGAGACTCTGTCACAAAAGAAAAAAAAAATCATATCAATGTTCCTCATTCCCCTCTTTCTTTTAAAGAAAGTCAAGCCAGGCCAGGCCATTTCAGCCCTTCAAAACCCAGGGCTCAATACAAACCCTAAGATGTACAACTAGTGACTTCGTGGCAGATAACTTAGTTACCACCATTGTTAACAGCTGCTATCCTCTTCTCCCCTTTTCTCATTGTCATAATCAAATACAATCCTCTTCAAAGATCTACGCTCAGTTTCCTATGCTAACATGGTATTTCACCCTTACTCCAACACCAAACTTTAAGCCAGCCGATATGAGAAAAAATTTCTACTGGGGCATAATATGCCAGAAAAAAACCTGCAAGTATTCTTAGAACCTTGTGTCTATGGATGGAAGAAGAGAAAACACAACTTCCTGACGTGAAAACTTGTGTGTAGCAGTACACGTGACCTTTCACGGGGACAAGGCCCACAGCTGTCAGGAGACTTTCAAGAGTCTCTGACTTAAAAACACTAAGAACAACTGCTCATTAATAACTATGCCAAACACCTTTGACGATCCTGTGTTCAAAAAAATCTTTGGTTTCTGAAAAAACCCTGAATAGCTAATGCAGTTCTACACACTAAGAACAAATCAGGAGACATTATGTTACCAGACTGCAGGTTATTCTACAAGTCTGGAGTGATCAAGACAGCATGGTATTGGCATAAAAACACACATACATACGGAGCTATGGAATTGAATAGAGAATCTACAGATGCAATCAGCCTAATATTGCCATCTGATCTTCAATAAACCAAATGAAAGTATACACTGGGGAAAAGAATTCCTATTTAATTAAGTGATGCTGGGAGAACTGGTTAGCTACATGTAAAAGACTTAAACTGGACACACACCTTCCATGACTTAGAAAAATTAACTCGTGCTGGATCAAAAACTTAAACTAAATCTAAGACACAAAACAAAAACTCTAGAAGAATGTATGGGAAAAACTCTTGATAGCAGCCTGGGGGAAGATTTTATGAAGACCCCACTGGCAATTGCAGCAACACCAAAAATAAATTAATTGGATCTGATCAAGCTACAAAGTTTCTGCAAAGCTAAGGACACAACAACTAAAGCAAATAGACAATCTTCAGAGTATGAGAAGATGCTTGCATGTTACACATCTGACAAGAGGCTAATAACCAGAACGTACAAAGAACTAATCAACAAAAAAAGAGCAAACAACCCCATTTATTATTGGGCAAGAGACATGAACAGTACCAGGACCTTCTTCCAAGACAGATGAAAGCCCAATAAACATGAAAAAGTGCTCATCATCCCTAAGAATCAGAGAAATGCACATCAAAACCACCTTGAGATACAGCTAACCCTAGTGAGAATCGCCCACATTATGAAGTCCTAAAGCTGCAGGTGCTGGTGGGGGTGCAGAGAGAAGAGAACACTTACACACTGTTGGTAGGACTGTAAATTAATACAACCTTTTGAGAAATAAGTATGAAGAATCCTCAAAGAGCTAAAAACAGACCTTCCATTTGATCCCACAATCTTCTTTCTACCCAGAAGAACAAAAACCATTTCACCATAAGGACAGTTGCATTAGAATGCATACAGCACCTCAATTCACAATTGCCAACCCAAGTGCTCATTAACCCATGAATGGATTAATAAACTGTGGTATATGTATACCATGGAATACTATTCAGCCATAAAGATAGAGACTTTAGATCTTCTGTATTTACCTGGAAGGATTTGGAGAACACCCTCCTAAGTAAAGTATCACAAGAATGGAAAAGCAAGCATCCAATATAGTCAATACTGATATGAAACTTGTAGAAGAACTGCCGGACCACGCAAGAAAAAAAAACAAAACCCAACTAGATTCAAGAAGGGGAAAGGAGTTTGGTAAGTTCTCCCTATCAGGTTCACTGTCGAGATACACGGTGCACCTCTGGGGTGAAGGAGGTCTCCTACAACTTGGACTTTACCTAACAAATGCAAATAATGTAGCCTAATCATATATATCATTATATGAATAAAAAAAAAATTGTGGTTTCCAAGTATCTATAATACATGATTTGAACTCTTTTTTTTTTTTTTTTTTTTGCAGTTTTTGGCCAGGGCTGGGTTTGAACCCACCTCCGGCATATGGGGCTGGTGCCCTACTCCTTTGAACCATAGGTGCTGCCCTGAGATTTGAACTCTTTCAATGTTAGTTAAAACTCTCCACCATGTAGCTAGCCATTACCCCAACCATCTGGAATTCTAAAGCTATTCTGGCAATTTTCTTTCTGTATTAGCATTTATCATGTTGTACCTGGGTTTATGGTTATAGTATTATAATGTCTTTCTATCTTTATAGAATGTAAACTAAAAGGTAAGAGCTGTGCCTTATGCCTCACTGTGACCATCAGTAAGCGGTACAGTACCTTACATTAGATAGGTGTTTAATATCTACAAAGTTAAATTTGATTTTCAGGGCAATTTGACTATTATTAAAGATGAAAACAATATAAAGCAAAATATCTAAAGCCTGTGTCAATTTCATCTCCTGAAAATTACAAAAAGGCCAATCTAGTCTATAGTTATATGCAAATTCATAACAACAAATCTTTCACGCAAAAAGGAAAGCCAATTATCTGCATGAACAGACACCTTATAGGGTCTGTTTTCTCTGCTGCACACTGGAGTTGTCTTGGGTCACATATGGTGATTAACCAAAAAAAAAAAGGTTGCTGCATACTTCTCCTGATAGCTGACATCACAGATAAGCAAAAAAGTCCTCACAGTATCAGCATGCAGACTAGAGCTCAAAGACTGGACACCCCAGCCTTAAAACAAATGAATGTTAAAAATGCATTCTGGAGACAATAAAGCATTGCACAATATGAATTACAATTAATCCCAATTCTTACAGGCCACTAATCTTAACTATAACGAATGTTTTAACTACCAGATTGCTTCTACTTTTTAGCATGGCTCTATTAAAATAGAAGTATGGGTTAAAATTAATTTGAAACAACTGACAACTATTTTAAGATGATTTAGAGACCATGAGATGCCCAGGTTAAATTCAATTCTAAAAATATATAAAGGGAATTGAGCCTGTAAAGGTTTATACTGTAAGATTATATTTAATATATAATACCATGTATATCAAACAACTATTAACTTCAAAAATTAAGACAGAGATTCTTTGTCTCTCTTGGTTCAAATTTCAAACTGTTTTCTCCACAGCAAGATTTTTACAAGAAGATTAAGGAGTAACAAGACTTAATCTATTGAAAGAAGATACTTTATACTTTGCATAGCAATTTAAACCACAAGAAAAAACAACTATTTTCCCAGCCAAAAATACGTGCTTATCTGAGTGGCTTTAAAGTTCTACAGTACATAGTTCTAAGGCAGATGGGCAAGGGGTAAGAAATGAGTGAAAGAAGAAGTTCTGGGCAATTTTAACTGCCAAGTAATTGCTTGTATTTTGTATAGGCTGTGACCTTCCTACAAGGGAAGGTGTGCTAATAACAAGTATGCTCATGGGCTAGTCAATCCTATTCTTGTACCCAAGACCGTATGATGCTAATCATTCAGGAGTAAACAGCATAAATTTACTCCTGAAAAAAAATTTAAAAATTCTGTGCTTGTGTATTTTTATTATACAAAGGCTTTTTTACAGGTTATCAACTTATGCAAAAACATAAGAAACATTCTGGTTTAAAAATATACAACCATTTGTTAGATGTGATACTCCAAAAATCAGCATACAGAAAGTAGTAGGAGGAGGGATACAAAAAGCACTCACAGTGCCAAAAAAATTTCTGATAATAAGCCACGGTACAACGTAAATTTTAATAAAACAGAGCTGTATGAAAACTGTATTCTTTTCATTTTTAAATACATTTTATTTAATCTTTCCCTAAAAGCTAGTTAAATGACAGGAAACCACTCGGAAAATCTCACAATCAGTATGTAACTGGGCACATTATAAAACCGAGACATGACAGAATTCAGCCTGAGTTGAAACAAATACTACAATCTAAAATAAAACGTAGGCTGGCATAGTGGCATGCACATGTCATCCCATCTCCTCAGGAGACTGAGGAAGGAGATCACAAAGTTCAAGGATGCAGTGAGCTATGTGATCACACCACTTCACTCCAGCCTCAGCAATGAAGTGAGAACCCTTCTCTATAAGTAACCAACTAGTTAATAATGATCCTCTGCTTCATAAAGATGTTGATTTATACATGCAACAAAATGTTAGAAAGTTTAATAAGGTAGACTAATTTAAATTCTAAGTCCTAACTCTGCCTAAGGAACTGTGTAAACTTTTCCAAATTATTTTCTTAACCTCTCTGAGACTCAGACTCTTGCACTGTAAATAATGAAGGGCAGAGGGTTGATTTTATGTTCTGTCATTGAAATTATGATTTGCTTCGTATGAGCAAAAGTATTTACCCAAGGAAAAAAATATATAAACTCTCTATATGCTAATACTGGTTAAAAAGAGAATGACAAAGCATTAAATACTTTAAGTACCATATGAACAAATTAATAATTTAATAATTTAACAAATTAATAATTTAAGGACAGGCATAGTTAAGTGTGTTAATAAAAGCATAATGACAACAGAAAACCACATGGCTAATAAGACCCCCCTTTTTGCCTCGAAAGTGTTATAAATTAATGCTTCCTCTATTTTAGCATGTTGACTAGTAACATCCTATATGAACATCAGGAACATGATAATATAAAACTAACATATAACTACTAATTGATTCTAAAATTAAGCACAATTTTATTCTGAGAAAATATTATTTTTATAAAGGGGCAATTCCATACCTCTGACTGTTCAAAGGTAGGACCCTAAAATGAACATATACAACTATAAAATGGCTAAAGACTGCAGGAGAGTAGAGTAACACTTCTACTTTTGATCTTTGAGATTCTTTTGACAAAAAAGACATCGAGAAAGTGTCACATAATTCTACCTTCCAATTTTTTAAATCAAGTATAAAACTGAAGAGAGACAGGAAGCTTGAGACCTTAAAACTACCCAATAAACAAACTCCTTCAATAGTAGGATTCTGTATTCAGAGAGGGAATACTCAGACGACCTGCAAATATAAATGCTTTGATCAGGACTTCTAATTCACTTACCACGAGACTCACTGTATTTTAATAGGACTGTACTAAGGTTCTTTCTTAGAAAATATAAAACATGGGCTATTTATTTGCCAAGACCATAATATAACTTTTTCAATTCCCAAAATGAATCAAACAGATGATTACTTTAAGGTGAAACCTTACTCCTGAAAATTATGAAGCACAAAATATCAATTAAGATCTTCAAATAGGCCATCAAATTTGTTTTTTAAAAAAATTTCTTACTGTAATGAAGTCATTCCCTTTAACCATTCTTCCTTGGTAAAAAATCCCATGCTTTCAGCCTCCAATTTCCACGCTAAAACTAACATAATAATCTGGAAAGAACAGAACATAAAGGATAGGGGAAAAGTCAGCATAGAGATAATCATGTCTGTATTTATCATGGAGAGCATTTTATACAACTATTTTCAACTTTCAATGATAAAAGAGTAGCTGGAATTATTAACTATAAAGAAATTGAAATGTGCCAACTTCTTAAAAGTAAAAGGTTCTAATAGTTTCTGAAGGTAGAAACTATTACAAATAACATTTTTATCAAGAAGGAATACTTGCCCAACTTAAATTGATTAAAAATACCCTAAGTGCAAATTTACAATATTAAAAATGAAGAAACAAAATCTTCGCACAAGATTAGTGTCTTTATTTTTTTTATGAACATGCTATACCCCACTTATAATCCAATCTACTTAGAAATAGAACATACATTTTCAGGTTCAACACCAATGTCTTCACAAAATTTTTCCATTCCTTCTGGCCCTACAACTTCATCAGGACCTTCAAAGACAAAAACAACGTATTCATTTTATTGTTATAATTTAAGATTGACATGAAACACAGCCGTTCTGTTAAATGCATCTATGAATATACCATGGTATTTTGTAAACAATTAAATTTTGGCACAGCTTTGATAAAGTATAAATAACTGCTACAAGATTTTAAATTTCTCAAGTATTCTTTAAACACCACATTACAATATGAAATAAAGGAAATATAGCAATAAAAACTCCATTAATATAAATCACTAGTTTATATAAAAGCCTGAACCTAGCCATCAAAAAGACTATTTACTAATAACCTACTTTGAATAAAATTTTTGGCAATGCTGGAATATAAAGAAACATAAGAAGGCTGGAGCTTTTTATCAGACTAGAATGTGTCAGAACCAGTGCACAGTTCAATACAGTAATCACAAAGAGAATATGTTTACTTATTAGTACAGAAGATCATTCATTACCCTTTTGAAATATACTCAAATGTAATTTAATTCTTGAAAAAGATATGTATATTATAAAAACAACTTATGAAAATTGCTACATTCCATTTCCAGAAAGAGCTATTTTCCTTATCATCTTGGTTCTAAAATAGACAGCAAGGCATTAGTTATGTCACCTTAATGTAGAAACAAAAGTTTAATCTCACAGTTTATGTCTATCATTTGTCCAAAATTAATTACTGGTACTTAACTTGTTCCTTATTTTATTCCCTTAGAAACATTCAATATAAATCAATATATCAACTCTCTCCCTTTTTTTTCTTTTAGTGTTATCAGACTCCCAAAATATAGTAATTACATAATCACTAGGTCTCATTTGTGACTGGATAAGACTAAAACAAATTTTATAACTATATATGACATAAACATATTTATTACTATGGGCTTTGAAAATACAGTCTTGAAATATGTTTAAAGTAGCCAAGATTTCTCTATCTTTTCTTTTCAGGACCAAACACACCTCTCTGCTTTAGAATCACAGATCAGACGAAGGTGGCTTTTAAAGTACCACCCTTAGGTTACAGTCACAACACAGCGCCAATGTTCTGCAGTTTTTCTTAATAAAAGAATGAAGCCATCCAGTATGTGGTCCATACATTCCTGCTGCCTGAGATGAGATACATGGTCTGAAATCAAAACTCTCTTTTAATTTTTTTGTGTCAAGTAAATGCCATGAAATATAAAAAGTACTAACCAAGCACCGCAGTGTTAAAAGGTAAATGGGGTGACAACTGTAGAAGACTTTCACTTCCTAATATTATATATTTGTAGAACTGTTTTAATGAGAATGTGTCAATTTTACAATTTAAAAAGCACCTATATACAATGAAGTGTTAAAAAAATAGCTGAATATCTATCTTTATACAAGTATAGGGTTGGAAGAAAAAAGCAGATAAAAAAATTTAAGGGAAGAAAACAGTTTGTTTTTTTTTTAAAGCTATGAGAGAAATATGATCTAAATTTTTCTAAAACAATAAGAAAGCAGACTTGCCCTCAAAGTTGCCCCTAGTGATTAGAAGAGAAAGCTGAAGAATTACATCAAAAAGTTATCTCTGTAGGCCAGGTGTGGTGTAATCCTAGCACTCTGGGAGGCAGAGGTGGGTGGAATACCTGCGTTCACAAGTTCCAGATCAGCCTGAGCATGAGTGAGACCCTTCTCTAAAAAAAAAAAAAAATAAAAATAAAAAATACTTGGGCATAGTGGTAAGCCCCTGTACTGCCAGCTACTTGGGAGGCTGAGGCAAGAGATCACTGGAGCCCAAGAGTTTGAGGTTGCTGTGAGCTATGAGCACCATAGCACTCTAGTAGGGGCAACAAAGTGAGACTGTCTCAAGAAAAAAAGTATAGCCCCCTAGAAACTGGGTGATTAGTTGATTAGTGATTAAAATTAGTGACTAGAATCAAATTACATAGAGGTATATGAGATATATATATATATATATATATAAGACCTTACACAGACGAGGTCTATAAATGGTAAGTGACTTTCCCAACGTGATGCAGATATTAACAGATCTAAGTCTAAAGCGAGGTCTATACCAGTATTCTTTCCCCAATTATTAATTAGATTTTTTGTACCATATCCTTCCAATAAAAATTCTCCCTGGGTCAACCGCTGGAGATAAATTCAATTAACTCTTTTGAGCAACTAGGAAAACAAAACAAAACAAACTTTTTTGCTTTCATTCCATGTCAGAAACTATAAAAATGATTTTGTTCACTCTACTAGTTCACTGTACCAGCCAGATACTACAATAATAGGACTATGCAATTCCAACCTTATTTTTTGATTCTTTATAAGACTTTAAAAATCCTCTTTCACTTCCCATGTTATTTACCGTAGGCCAAGTATATTATTAACTCCTTCTTAATTTAAATATCACTCAAAAATGAGAGGTCTTGTGAAAGGGCAAAGCCATAATCAGTCTTATAAAAAATGACCTATAATATATACTAACAAGTTTGCTGATTTTTCAAAACTAAAAAAAAAACAAAAAACAAAAAACAAACCAAACACGATCTATTTCCTGATTTCTCTGTAACCATAAGAAATGTCTCCAGCTATATTTGTAGAGTCTAATACCATGCAAGCCATAACAGATGCTCAGGGGGAAAAAAAAAGTACTCAGTGACACAGCACCTTCAACATGAGCTTCGTAAAACCAGTTGTTAATTTTGGAACAGTACTGTAAAAACACACAACCAGTAAATATATATACTATTTACTGTTACTGTTATATACTATATACTATATAGTATATACTATATACTATTACTGTTTAATAATAACTAACAATTATGGCATTCTGACTATGTACCCTGTACTGTGCTGAGGACTTTACATCTATTCTCAGACACCAATAACTGTCTCTATTTTAATAAGGACATCCATCCTTATTTTAAGACAGAATAGTTACTGCTTATTTAACAAACAACTGTTTCCTCCCCGACCAGTTCTCTGCCCAAAGTAGTCTCCACAGAGGCCTTCACAAATCACTCTGAAATCTGAAAGCCTAGCTGACCCTTTTTACTGGCTATTCCTGAACCTCACCATATTTATTACCTTTATAACCCTCCATAATCTGTAATTATGTTGACTATATCTCTTTACCTGCTGTCTTCCCCACTAGAAGACAAATGCCCCAAGGGCAGGGACCTAGTCTGACTTGTTCACCATTATATCCCAGCACTCAGCAGAGTGCCTGACTCACAAACAAGTGCCCAATAATATGTTATTTATCAAATGACAGAAGATAAGTTAACTTCAAATGCACTAATTTTTTTTTTTGTAAAAATGAAAATTAGTTGCCACGTATAGTTATGTATGTATTTAAATTAAAAATGAACATTCTAAGACAGCAATAGTCAAAAGCATGGACTTTAGAGTCAGAATGACCTGAT
The DNA here is from genome assembly GCA_963574355.1 of Loris lydekkerianus. Lineage (NCBI taxonomy): Eukaryota > Metazoa > Chordata > Mammalia > Primates > Lorisidae > Loris > Loris lydekkerianus. Next base: position 12,799 of record CAUYPK010075130.1, read on the forward strand.
TTGCAGCCTGGGACTTGTCACTGCATAATCTTGGGCCAACTATTCAGATTTCTCATCTATACAATGGAAATATAACACAGAATGGTCATAAGAAAAAAATGATATACTTAGTACAATTCCGGAAGTAATTATATATTGACTATTAAAAAATGGTAATATAGGAAATAAATGTTTAATTAGAATCTTATGTTATTTAGAAAGTTCTTAGGAGAGGCAAACCAAGTAAACACACACAAAAAAAACTATTATTTTTATGGTATTTGGAAACCTTTATAAGTGAAATAAAATGAGTGACCTTTTGGTTTTATTTTATGCATACCAGTAAAACTGGTATTTTGAATAATGAGTCAACATTTTAAATGGAGGTCAGTAAGAAAATGAATTCCCTTCATTTAAATTGGGTTAGTGGTTGTCTTGGGATGCCAGTAATAGCATTTTTTGGGGCTCTAGAAAAAAATGTGTTCTGTTACTAAACAATTTTAAATTATACTTTTGGGAATCATACACCTAATCTCATCAGTCAAGTTACTGCTCCCCTTTCAAAATAGTATCACTTTCCATACAGTTAGCCTAAACTCGCATTTCAAGTTCCGGGTACACTTTAGACCTTAACATGGATTAGCACTAATTATAAGGCGATAGCTACATAGACGCTTCTATTTTAAACAACATTTTGAGAATGACAGTGATAAAAGGAAGGGAAAAAAACAAAACAAAACAAATAACAAAGCAGGTAAAGGGGAAACAGGGAAAAGGGAGGCAAAGTTTTAAAATCAATTACTCCAGAACAACACAACTATTCTAAGAAAACAAAAATTTCATGAATGTTTATGAAAAAGTTAGTGTAAAGCTTTGTGCCTGTCTGACTTTGACTTTCATGCCTCAGTTACGGTCTGACTCTGGGCCTACCATCATCAATCACTTACAGGATTTAGCTGAGGTTACCTTAGCTCCTCCAGAAAACTTCTCTTGCCCCTTTAAAGGCTGGGTTCTATATCCTTGCTATGAAGAGTTTATCTAACGTAGTATTTATCATGCCATGTTCATATGAGTCCATTTACTTTCTTACTTATGCATCGCTAGAAGAAATGACTAAATAAAAAATCATTAAAAGGTAAATGTGCTGTGCAGTATATAACTTAAATCTTTACTCTGTCTCCCTAGAAGTTTCAGAAAATGTTAGTTTCCAGTTAAGAAAAATTTCAAAAATAAGAATATTGAACAGAAAAATGTCTTAGTATATACTTTTTGTTTTTCAGAATACTAATTTAGCCAATGGATATAAATTAATAAATGAATCTGAATCTGTCCATTTATAAATTTTATTAATAGTAAATGAGTTTCTCCCCTTCCACTAAATATACAGTATACAGAATACAGAGGGTGCCAAAAAAAGTATACACATTTTAAGAAAGGACAAAACTGTATTAAATTGTAAAAATCAGTACTCAATATGTACTGATTAAGAAAAAGACGACTACAAGTAACATTTGACTTCTGCAATTACAAGAGGTGTTCAAAGTATACATATAATGTAATATATAACACATAAATATCATCTCTTATAATGTACATACATTTTTTGGCACTCCTGTACATTTGAAGAAATACCAGTCTGAAATGGCACCAAATTTTTATCCTACCCACAATCCTCTCAGTCTTGATCCTGCTCCCATCACAACACAAGCACTAACACATAGATGGCCTGCAACAAATGATTTGTCAAATGAATAAATCAAAAAACTTCTTAAAGCATATGACTGATATCTTCTTATATTAATTTCATTACCTGCATACTCATAAAACCAAGCCAGGCACTTCTTGCTTGAAAAATGTTCCTCTCCACTTATTAGTCTAGCAGGGGGTTGGGATCTGCAATAGCTTAGAAAACACACAAATGCCTAAGATTTTTATCATGTCTCAACTCTTAGTGAAAAACTAAGTTCAAAAGAACTATTTCAATCAGACAATAAATAGCTTTTTTTTAAAAACTGGTGATATTATAGGAAAAAAATGGAGTTAAGTATTTGCAATTTGCAACAGTAGTCTATATAGAAGAATTTCTGGCGAATGAAACCCAAATGCTACTTTGATCACTACCAAATTCAAAAATATCAACTAAAATTAACTTCCCACATTTTAAAAGACTATATGTAGAAGTTCAACCTCAGTCTCAACACAGGAGTGGTAGCTGGGAAAGTACAAATCTTCATTGTGATTCTGCTACTGATTTGCATAGAACTTGTATTTATGTATAGATACATATTTGAAAACAGAATCTTATGAAGTGTATTTTGATACGTTAATATTTCAAAATAAAATGCTATAGTAAGAGTCACTTATCATCTACCAAACTTAAACAGATTGTTTAAAGATAAATGGTGACTCAGGATATAACGGTATATCAAATTCCACAGAAGAAAAAAGACACAAAAATCTCTAAAAGTTATTAATGTTCCAAATAATGGCCAAGGTCATTTAATCTTAGATTCTTTTTTTTTTTCACAAAATCACACAAAATCATTTTCATTATTTTTCATAAAATCATTAAAATCTGGGAAGTTAAAAAATGGCCTCAACGATTTAATGGACTTCAAAGACTCTTTTCTCAAGGAATTCAAATAACTATACTACTACAATGCTAGAGAAATGCCAGAATGTCTGCATTTAAGTAATTTAATGTACAGTAAGCATCCAATATTTAAAAATTTAAACTGACAAAGTGTCATCTTAGTTTTAACAATCTAACTGCTTAAGCTATTTTAATGTACTCAATTTAAATAATTTTGATACATAACACACTTAAGGCCAAAAGTTAGTATAGTAAAGAACTAGTAACCAATAATTTGCCTATGTTTTATAAAAATGTGAATTACCAAAATAACCAAGTCAATCACGTTAGCTACCAAGCGGTATAAGTGTATCATCCTTCGTATTTCTTAATAGCCCAAGACATACTTGTTAGCCTTCTTTGCCAAAGCACAGTAACAAAAGGGGAGAAAAACAAAAAAACAATTACAAAAGAGAATATGCAGGCTAGATAACTAACCCACCTCACATTTTAAGCAGTGGATCTCTTTAACGAGAGCTCTACCATTATTTTCTCCTTACTATGCTGGCTACTGTCTTCTTTTAATGGTAGCATCTAAAGTTGCCATATAAAGTGACAAGCACTGATAGACATCCATTAAGGTTTTTTAAAAGTCCACATCTCACACCAAAATTGATTTTTTGCAGCATACAAAAAAAAAACGTGACATGCTACAATGAGGCCAAAGACCTAAGCATACAGTTCTGCCTGGTCGCCTTGTCTCCTTTTTCACAAGAAGATACGGAGTACAATAGCTCTGTACAAATTATTAATATTTATTCTGAGAGCTAACAGCGTGCTGAACGCTAGAAAACAAAAAGCATGTATGGCCTTTCCAACTCTGTACAAAAGGACTTGGCACAGGTGAGGCACTATATTTCCAGAAAATAGGGCTCCGGCAATTTAAAAGACGGCCTGCTGAGACCTTCCGGGTTAGGCCACTCCAAATACTAAATGTGGAAGCCAATTATAGCATGTTAAGTTTTCCTTTCTACCATTCCCAAGACAGTTGTCAAGATTCCTCACGCTCTGCTCCTTTCTTGACACTCTACAAAGAAATTCGAGAATTAACCCTTCAGCGGGTCTGTACTTCTTTCCAGGTTGGGAAAGGAAGGGTGGAGGGCAGCGGGGATGGGGGGGAGAGCGCGCTTTACATGCATCTGTTTGCCCACCCTCCAGTGCACATAGAACCAAACGTGGGGCGGCTCTTCCAGTTCCTCCGTCTGTGCTGGAGCGCACGCACGCGAACACGAGGTCGGGTCGGCAGCGGAGGCTCGCAGGGCTTGCTCGGCACCTACCGCCTGAGCACAGGGGCCTCACCTGTCTCCAGCCCGAGGGCCCGACTCCTCCTCCAGCGCTCAGCAGAGGAGGAAGGAGGAAAGCTTGAGGGGTGGGGGGAGGTGGTACCTGGAGATTTTACACTTTTTGAGGCCTCCGTCTTCCGCTACTGCTGCTGCCACCCCAGGGGATTTTCTCTTCTTCTTCACCGGCATCTTCTGCCCTCCCCGGCAGGGTGGGCAGGGGAGCCGGGGAAGAGGGTCGTCGTCCGCAGGAAGCCCCTCAGCGCCGGCACCCCGTTCCCAGAGACAGCAGCAAGCGGAGGAGCGGAGGCGCCAGCCCGCACCGGCGCAGCCCGGCCGCCGCCCGCTCCCAGGTCTCCTCCTCGTCTTTCTTTGCCCAGGACGGGGGTGGCTCCTGACCGGTGGACACTGCGGTTGGGTCTCACCGGGAGGAGATAGCGCAGACAGCGCGGCAGCTCCACCAGCCAGAGCGAGCAAGGGTTCAGCCTCACCCGGATGCGGACGGCCGGGTCCGGACGTGACGCAGCGCCGCGCCGGTCGCCGGCAGGGGCGTGGCTCCCGCGGGCCGCGCGCTGACCCACGGGAGGAGTGCGCAGCTAGTGGGAGCGCCGGCTCCGCTCGGTGTCTTGTCCAGGGTATCCTGTCCTCCTTGCTCATGAAGCTCCCACCCCGCCTGAGTGTCGCCGCCAAGAAATGAAACTTCTGATACTCTGCTGTTGGCGTTAGGTCGACCAAGTATCCCTTCCGAGCTCTGCGCGGTAACCTTCCTGGGAGTCTTCCCTCCCTTAAATGCATCCACGCCCAGGAGCCTGCGTGTTTCGTGGACTTGCGATCAGCCTCCGGCTCTCCTGTCCCCACTTCTTCCTCTACTCCGACTTCTGCTTGTCATTTTCTCGCGCACTGAAACTTACCTCTACTATTTGTTTTCACAGAGCTCACTGCTCAGATAAGAGACAGTAGGTGGCCACTGGCCTAGTAGAGTGGAATTGGAGGGTCAGTTCTAATGGGCTTCCTCGTACACTTTACCTCTGCTTCATAGAAATAGTGTTTATATGTAAGGGCTATTGTTTTTTTAAATTATTTTTTATTAAATCATAACTTCGTACATTGGTGCATTTATGGGGTTCAGGGTACTGCTTCGATATACAATGTGAAATGCTTACGTTGAACTAAGTAACACATCCATCACAATTATACTTATTTCTTAATGGTTTTGAAATGTACCATTGCATCATGCACATTAGGTGAGGTCCCCCCAAATGCCCTCCCTCCTCCCATATCGCCCCTCCCCTCTTTCTCTCCTCTTCTGTAAGGGCTATTGTATATGGATATATAATAGAAAGTAGAAATACATATGTAAAACAAGTTCACCTTCAAACCCACTGTGGGGCTAGAAGACTAAATTCAATAACGTAGTAGTTCTACTGAGACTACCTCCACTTTGGCATCCTAATCTGGCCAACCAGAATAGTGTATAATAGGTTCAGGATTGATGCATGACCTAAGCCAGGCCAACGAGTGCCATTGACATAAAATTGAACCATTAGGAAGCAACTTTGTTTCCTATAGACTAGAACTTGAGAAGGTGTGGAGAATGAAGCTGAAACTTAAAAGAGACCAATATTGAGCAGAAAGATAGAAAAACTGAAACATGGTTTTATGATATGAGCCCAGAATTCATGATATGCCCCTGGAATTTTTGATTATGTTAGCCAGTAAGTTTCACTATTTTGCATATTCTGTCCAAGGCTCTGTTAATTACAATCAAAAGAATGTTAAAGCCTGAGATCCCTTAACCTAATTAAAAATGCATGAGGCCAAAAAATCAAATCAGAATCAGATCAAGTCTCTAAATAGGATTACCGTCTAAAAAAGTAGAGGACAGAGGAAGGTATTAAACACCCAAAGCAATCAGCAAACTCTAGACTGTCAGAAAACCTATAGGATAAATGACCCAGATTCTGCAACAAATTAATAGGAAGAGAATAGAGAAAAGGAAATTAAAAGAGACTTAAAGGATATATCAATTGTTTTCAATATGTGTTTCTTACTTGAATTTTGATTCAAGCAAACAATGTAACGTTTAAGGGACGATTGGAAATCCATAGCTGGATATATGATGAATTTCTAGAGCACATAAAATGTATCTGTAGGGACAGCATATCAGTGATACTTGGGGCTTGGGATGGAGTGAGTAAGGAGGAAGACTGACTGCAAAGAAGCACAAGGGAAATTTTTGGATAATGGACATATTTGTCTTGATTGAGGTATTGATACATGTACTTGTCAGAATTCACTAACTGCAGTTAAAAATGGATGCTCTTCATATATGAATATTATTCCTCAATATTGATATAAAATGTGCAAAACAAAACAAATTATAATGATGAAATAGAAATAGTCAAGTCTGTTTCTTCAAGAAATTAGCTGCAAAAGCTAAACAGCCTTTTTCCCAAGGAGGACTAAGGAAATGGAATAAAACTTAAAAGTCAGAAACAAAAATCTCAATTCAAAGAAGATTCTTCCAGAGAGTACAATCAGGTCCTAATCAAAGGGTAGGAAATTCCATAGTGCCTGTTTAGCAGGATACCAGCATTGCTGTCGAGCAGTGACCATTGTACAGCTGTTCTTTTCTAAATACAATTTCTATTGTAATAATTACGTCCCTTCTCCTCCATTATATATTGAGTGAGAGTGGGAAACAGATTATGTCTTAGTTCATAGGTCATTGGACCATAAGGAATCACTTTTAGACCTGAGGAAGAGGACTCCACCGTACCTGGAGATTCTGGTCACTAGTTGAATGTAATGATGGTATAGAAGTGTACTTACATCTATAGACTTCTCCGGAAAAAAACAAAAGTAGAAGGCTGGATCTATGTATGATGTTTAGTCAGTTTGCTGTTCAAATAATATTTGTTGACCACTTAAACCAGGAACTTTTCTGGGCAGAGATGACTCCTGAATTCATAAGGTTGACAGTTTGGAGTGAGACATACAGTCGTGTGCTGTGTAACATTTCAGTAGATGTTGGACCACATTAATGGTCCTTTAAGATTATAACTGTTTTATGTTTAGATATGTTTTCATACATAGATACTTAACCATCTTGTTATAGTTGCTTCTGGTATTCAGTATAGTAACATACAGATTTGAAACCTAGGAGCAGTAGCCTGTATCATACAGCCCAGGTGTGAAATAAGCTACATTTTCTAGGTTTGTATAAGTACACTGTGTTTGCACAATGATGAAATTGCCTAACAATGCATTTTTCAGAACATAGGCCTGCCATTTGGCATCATGTGACTATAGATGTAGGCTAACTGTAGGCTATCTGAATAAAGAGTAGGGTCCTTAATCTATCAAGGGGTCGGGAATGTTCAGCATCATATAGACCAGTCATATGCATCCACCTCTTTTTCTCTGGCCAGTACCTACTGCCACCCCCAAACCTCCATTCTCTAAAGTGGGCTGTCATCCCAGTTGTTCTGTCTTATTTATTTATTCATTTATTTCAGATTAATAGGGATTTGCAAATGATTAGGTTACATTGTTTGCATTTGTTCAGTAAAGTTCAACTTGTAGTTGAGCCCTTCACTGAGAGTGTGTACTGTATACCCTTACGTTGTGCCCATTACATGACAGCACAGCAGTCCCCCTCTGTTCTCCCTTATCCCTCTCTCCGCCACCCCCCCCCCACTTAAACTTAATTGTGTTTTTCTCTCATGTAGGGGTATAGTTGTTTATCTATTGTTTTCATACCAACATTTGCCTGTTGGATGTTTGCTTTTCCATTCTTGTGATACTTTACTAAGAAGAATGTTCTCCAACTCCATCTAAGTAAATACAAAAGGTGTAAACTCTTTGTCTTTTTATGGCTGAAGAGTATTCTATGATATACATACACTACAGTTTATTAATCCTTTCATAGTTGATGGACACTTGGGTTGATTCCATATCTTGGCCATTGTGAATTGAGCTGTGATGAACATTCTAATGCAAATGTCCTCATGGTAAAATGCTTTTTTTTCTTCTGAGGAGATACCTAGTAATGGGATCGCAGGATCAAATGTAAGGTCTACTTTTAGTCTTTGAGGATTCTCCATACTTCTTTCCATAGAAGTTGTATTAGTTTGCAGTCCCACCAGCAGGGTAAAAGTGTTCCCTTGTCTCGACACCCATGTCAGCATCTGTGGCTGTGGGACTTTGTGATGTAGGCCCTTCTCATCATCCCAGTTACCCTCACAAAGAGGCATATTGATATGATAGCTTCATTACCTATGGGCAGTATAGATATGCTTAGTCATGTGGTTTTAATTTTTTCTACTGCTCACTAACAGGCATGGTTTTCCATCAAAAAGTTACTTAACACGGAGAAACAAACTATGACAGAATACAGTGGTTCTTGTGTAGTAGAATTTTTTTTGTTTGTTTGTTTTTTACTAAACCTAATGAGAAGGAAAAGGAAAGAGGAGGATAAAGTATTTACCTGAAGCAGAAACTTGTGTTTTCTGGTTTCAGAGCCAAAGAAGATACTCAGTGACTTAGCTGTTGGAGGTTATAAAACAAAGCCATAAAGATCTTTTACAACAGTATGTCTGTGCCAAGGTGGCCAAAAATAGTGCTCTAAGATGTGCTAATTTATAGATTCTGAACATAGTTTAGTTCTTCTTAACACCTCTTTAAAATAGGACTTTACACTTGCCGGAATAACAAGCAATAGAGACTTTAAGTAATTTCTGGGATGTCACACGTTATTGTGATCTTGAGTCCATACAAATGCTCTCCTTTCCAATCTAATAATACATCTGCCATTCAATCCTACAATTCCTCTACTAGGTATATACCCAGAAGACCAAAAATCACACTATAACAAAGATATTTGCACCAGAATGTTTATTGCAGCCCAATTCACAATTGTTAAGTCATGTGCCCATCCATCCACGAATGGATTAATAAATTGTGGTATATGTACACCATGGAATATTATGCAGCCTTAAAGAAAGATGGAGACTTTACCTCTTTCATGTTTACATGGATGGAGCTGGAACATATTCTTCATAGTAAAGTATCTCAAGAATGGAAGAAAAATTATCCAATGTACTCGGTCCTACTATGAAAGTAATTTATGGCTTTCACATGAAAGCTATAACCCAGTTATAACCTAAGAATAGGGGGAAGGGAGAAAGGGAGGGGAGGGAGAGGAGAGATGGGCGGAGGGAGGGTGATTGGTGGGATTACACCTGCAGTGCATCTTACAAGGATACATGTGAAATTTAGTAAATGTAGAATATAAATGTCTTAACACAATAACTAAGAAAATGCCAGGAAGGCTATGCTAACCAGTATGATGAAAATGTGTCAAATGGTCTATAAAACCTTTGTATGGTGGCCCATGATCACATTAATGTACACAGCTATGATTTAATAAAAAAAAAAAAAGACAAAATCAACTGGAAGCATCAAGGGGTGACAGTAGCCACAGTGTGGGTGGAACAGCCTTACTGCCCTGTTCCTTTAATGCCCAAGTTTTGCTCCTTGAGAAGAGATTGGCTGATGTCCCTACATCGTCTCCAGCCCAAGCTCTGCCTCAAAGACTGAGAGTAAGATAAGCTATTCCCATCCCCGTAGGCTGGCATCTAGGACCCGTGTCTTCTTGCAGAAGGAGGTTTTTTCTGTGAGCACAAAGCCGTTTCACTCAGAATAAGAGAAGGCAGTCGAGGCAGGTTTTCACTGCTGCCTTTTCTGAGTGGGTGATCACTGAACATGGCCACAGCCCCTGTCCTGGAAATAGTCTAATAAATCCCTTTTTGAGCCACCTGGGGGGGGGGGGGATACCTCTATAAGAAGGAGATAGCTGGGTAAAGACCTGAAGGAGGTAAGAGAATGAGACTCATCACTATCTAGGAAAGAGTCTTCCAGGGTAAAGAAACAGCAAGAACAAATAGTCTAAGGGTGGGCTGGAGCTAGGGGAGAGTATAGGCTTTAAAATGTCAGAGAGGTGAAAGGGGAGCCAGATTGTGTAGGGTCTTCTATAAGACTTCCATAAAGTCTTGTACAATTCTAATTTTCATATTTGTGTATTTGTGTATCTGTGTATCTTTCAAAACAATAATTTTAAAGAAATAGGAAGCTCAAAAACAGATAGCAATGCCAACCTGCACTCCAGACTCAATATTAGTGGACTCTTCATGTGTTTTTTCATGTATTCTTAACAGCTTGCTGGAGACTGCAGGAGAGTAATGTCATTTCTGGACACCAGCTGCCCTCTGCTGTTAATTTTTGGATTAGCATCCACGGGCACCACCGGAAGAAGGAAGGTTATTGTCCCAGTAGAATACAGATACCCAGTTACAAAAACACCTCATCTTCCTTGCCAATAAGCTTGACTGTCTCAGGAAGCCCTTAAAAGATAGGATAGAAAAAGAGGATATCTCCCAATGTTCAAACATTCATTTCCATCCATATTTAACACTTCTATTTTTTAAAGACTTTATTTTTTATAGCAGTTTCAGGGTCATAGAAAAATTGAGAAGGTACAGAGCCTTCCCGTCCACCACATCCCCCACTCATGTATAATATCCTCCATGATCAGTCTCCCTCCAAGAGTAGAACTATGGTTACAATTGATGAAGCCACACTGACATATTATCACCCAAAGTCCATAGTTGAACATTAGAATTCATCGTGGTGTTGCAGATTCTGTGGGTTTAAACAAATGCATAATGCCATCTATCCACTATAGTATCACACAGAGTATTTTCACTGGCTAAAACTCTGTGCTCTACCTAGTCATCCCTACCCACCCACCCACATCTAATCCTGGCAACCACTGAACTTTTATTGTCTCCGTAGCTTTGCCTAAAAGTCTGAAAAGGCTACCTATTGCATGTGTCCAATTATACGACATTCTGGAAAAGGCAAGATTGTATTACAATGTCCCCAATATCGACCCAGTCGTTGAGGTGATCTTCTGCAAATGTCAGTGGGGTAGTGGTGTGGGCACTGTTAGCTTGTTTTGCAGATGGAAGAATTACAACTTCGTAAACTTGTTCAGTTCTTTGTTGCAGAACTTGTACTTAGTCTCATTAACCAGTGCATGGTATAATCCAGGATGAGAGTTGGAAACTTCCAACATCACTTTAACACAATGAAAGTGCAAAGACTTGCTCAATGCCACACAATTTTTAAGAAACAAATCCAGGATACAAAGTCATGAATTGTCATCACTCTAAGATTCTTTTCCGTGGAGCCTCCTGCCCTGCCCTGAATCCCTATCACAAATACATAAATGACTCTCTGGTTTTAGACATGATAGGTTTTTCTGCCTTTGACAATGAGATGAGGCCCTGGGAGGCCAGGATCTTAGACAGTGGGTCCACATCACACTGTTCATGTTGGGTAGTACAGTCTAATTTCACTCTATGCTCCTCTCCTCAGTATCTCCTGCTCCCCATCCATCCTCCCTACCTAAGAAGTAACAAAATCTTTCCACACTTACGCCTTTGGGGTTGAATTGTTTCAAGTGCAAAAAGAAAGAATAACACTGATTCTTAGATTTTTAGTTTTAAAAATAGTTTTTGAAACTCACAGCAGAGGAAGTCATTTGAAAGAAAAGGTTTCTGGGTCTCCAAAACCTCAGCTAGCAGTATCAACACCCAAAGCCCTGAAGAACCCAGGGCATCAGTTTGGGCCACAGACCATTGAGTTAGAGAATGAGGCAGCATGTTTTCCTGCCCTCTGAGGAGGTAAAGTTAGGGACTCAACGAGCAGGCTGGCGAGTCTGAGAGAAAGCAAGAGTTAGTCGCTAAATTCTTGTGCTTAAGGAAAGGGCCTGAACTTGTCCCGCCTGCCCCAGGCTGAACTTTGGGGGAAAGAGAGAGGAAAGACAGAACTATGGGATCAATGTGGAAACCCTAAATTAGACAAGACTTTTGTCCGTACTTTGTGGGTAAAGCCTAGGATGGACACAAGCCTCAAAGGAGCCACACAACCAAGGCTTCTTACCATCAACACCACCATCACCAGCCTCAGGCAGCAACAGTAAAAGAGAAATGTCAGGTGGTCAGCCTAGTCCAAGAAGGCCAGAGACTTTCTTTTCTATTTTTTTTTTTTTTTTAAGCTTTATTGAGTCAAGCAGCCGCTTATATAGAGCATGGGGAAGGGGCGGGGAAAGAAGGTGGGGGATGAGGTGCATGACAGGGTTGGGCCAATGGCATGGTACCACGTTGGCTGTATCTAGGTAGAGGCAGTTTCAGGCCGGGCCTTGCTGAGTCATTGCTACGTGGAAGTAGCTCGATGGATCTACTTCTAGTCAGGCTCTGGAAGTTGCTCTAGGCCTCAGGCACATGGCAGAGCCCAGCAATTCCCTCTTTTGTTTTTTGTATGGCGGATAAACATAGCCCCTGTCTTAGGTTGCCTGCTCTTGCAGTTTCAGTCTTACCTGTCATGGGGATGCAAACA
>CAUYPK010075131.1:0-14180 GCA_963574355.1 Loris lydekkerianus
GTGCCCTCCTAACAGGTCGACAGCCCCCCCAGCCGCACTGTGCCCTCCTAACAGGTGGACAGCCCCCCCAGCCGCACTGTGCCCTCCTAACAGGTGGACAGCCCCCCCAGCCGCACTGTGCCCTCCTAACAGGTCGACAGCCCCCCCAGCCGCACTGTGCCCTCCTAACAGGTCGACAGCCTCCCCAGCCGCACTGTGCCCTCCTAACAGGTTGCTGCATCACACCTCTGGCCTTTTTGCATCTATTGCTTCTCCCTTGTGTAACATCTTCTTATCCCAGCTATTCACTTTCCAAAACTAGTTTATGTGCCATTTAACCTAAGAATCTTATGTGACATCTCTCTGATGTTCCACCTCCTTCCTCATCCTTCCCTCAGTACGGACTTGGAAGTCCCTCCTGCATGCTACATATGAACATTGCCCTTCATTGGGCACGGCCCACATTATACTAGAGTGCAATTGTTTGTTTATCTATTATACGATGGCTTCATTTAGGGCAGAAATGTCTTATTTGTATACTAGCTTCCACAAGGAACTTAGCACATGCCATGTACTCAGTATTTACTTACCTAATTGAAAAAAATAGACATATCTAAATATCCTAAATATTTCAGGGCACTTGGATTTTTGTGAAAAATAAATCATTCTTCTGTCAAAAACCATGCTTTTAATAAAGTAACATTTAAAAGTTAATGAGTTAAACTTTCATCTACAGATTTTAAAACATACAGTCATATTTTGGGATCTTTGGTATCTGATTCCAGGACGTCCCACACACCTCCCACCCCTGCAGATATCAGAATCTGAGGATCCTCAAGTCCCTTATATAAAAGAGTGTGGTATTTGTATTTGCACATGACCTACACACACACTTTAAATCATCTCTACATTGGTTATAATACCTAATTCACAAACGCTATGTAAATAATTGTTATGCTGCACTGCTAAGTTCATATTGCTTTTTTTGTTATTGTTGTTGCAGTTTCTGGCCAGGCCCCGGTTTGAACCCACCACCTCTGCTATATGGGGCTGGTGCCCAATTCCTTGAACCACAGGCACCGCCCAAGTTTGTATTGCTTTTTATTGTTATTTTCCCAAATATTTTCTATCCATGGTTGCTTGAATCCAAGTATGTAGAATCCACAGATGTGGAAGACCAATTGTAAATGACAGACGCATGCACTCAGAGTATACTCCTTGTTGAGAAGTAGCAGTGGATTGGTGTGGCTTACAACACAGTTCCCATTCTGATGAACTTGATGGGTTTTACTCTGGATAAAAAATGAAAAACACATCACTTCATTCAGGCAATGAATGCAATTCCTTCTGACGGAGGGTGCAGGTAGATATACTGATCATCTGCTACTGTTACCCTTAGAACTGAAATCATTCAAGAAAGAGTAAAGTGTAAAACTAGCAAAGTGAAACCAGTACATGATTGTTTCCATTCCCCACCCCTTTCCTTTACATTAACCTGGAAACAACAGGGAAGCCAGACAGACAGCAAAAAAATAATCTTTATATGGTAAATTTCTGAAGCCACACTGATACACTTGTTATCTTGGAGAGTACAGGGCTGCTTTTAAAAGGAAAAATAGGGTGGTGCCTGTGGCTCAAAGGAGTAGGGCGCCAGCCCCATATACTGGAGGTGGTGGGTTCAAACCCAGCCCTGGCCCCAAACTGCAAACAATAAAATAAAATAACAATAAAAAAATAAAAGGAAAAATAAACATTTATAAAAACATGTTTCAAGAAGACCTCCACATGCAGATGTGCAGGTGGGCTATAGCTGATCTTCACCGTTAACAACTAGGAAAGCCAGGTACATAATATACACAGTTAGACAAAGTTTCTATTGCCCAGACTAGAGGGCAGTGACATAATTATAGCTCATTGTAAACTCAAACTCCTGGGCCTAAAGGATTCTCCTACCTCAGTTTCCCAAGAAGCTAGGACTACAGGCATGCTTCACCAGCCTAACTTTTTTAATTTTTTTGTAGAGACATCGTCTCACTATGTTGCTAGCCAGCTGTGTAACTCCTGGCATCAAATGATCCTCCTACCTTGACCTCTCAAAGTCTTGGCAGTACAGGTATGAGCTACTGTTCCTGGCCAGTAATATTTTTAAAGGCATAAGAAAACTATACAAAGGAACAATTATTTGGTGAATTTACATTGTAGAAAAGTAAAACTGTTTTAAGGTGAGCTGAAGGTAGCCAACTCTTTTTTGTTTGTTTGTTTTATACCTGGGGGCATTTGCCATTTCTGAGCGCAAGGTGAAGATTGAAAATGGCTCAAAAAAGGAGGAGGAGGAGTTTAGTCAACATGAACTTGGGTAGGAGTCAACAGTTTGATGTGGCTGTCAAAAAACTGAAGCGAACATTTAGATGCATTCATAATCACATAATAGCCCAAACCTATTGAGAACTGACCATCTGATAGGCCTTATTCTAAGCCCTTTACATATATTAACTCATTATATCTTCACAACAATCTTACAAGGTCTCCCCTTTTATATAGACAAAGAAACTGAAGCCCAGAAAAGGTAAAAACCTTGCCCAGAGTTACCACACCCAAGGAGACAGGATGTGGTGATTAAACAGGGAGAGGCTTCTATCTCCTTCCGGTTATCCCTGTACGTGGGTCACTACAAATGTTTTGAGACAGACTCTGGTCTATTATTTCACTTCCAAGAAACACAGTTGACAATGTCCTTTGTGATTCACCTGTGCAAGTTTTAACTTGCTTGGCTTATCGGGGTGGCTGGGAGGGCTTCGTTTGTCTCCATCTGCACAGATTTTAGGTTTCTTGATTTTTATGCATCTCAACCTTTTGTAATGGCCTATGTGTTCCCTTGAGTTCAAAAAGTGTGTTTTAAAAGGCACGGGGAAGAGCCTAACTTCACAAACCTTCAGTCATTGTTTACATTAATGGTTTTCGAACATTGGCATGCAGTAAGTTCACCTGGGGAATTTGGTGAAATTTATAGCTCCCATGCCCACACTGAGAGATGATTCAAAATCAACAGATTTAAACAACTGTCCTGAGGGATTCTCATGTCAGGTGGTCTCCTGGTGGCCCCCAAGTATGCTCTGAGAAACACCAGTTGAAGTGTTTTTTATGGTGGTCTAAGACCAGCATAAGAGGAGATATTTCAGGTATAAGGAAAAAGGAAGCCTTGTCTCAAAGTCTCAGAAAAGGGGATTAAGAAGAGAGCTCTCCCCCAAATGCAAACACAAGTGCATGTGCACACACACACACACACACACACACACACACACACACGGAGGGAGAGAACACCTTGTCCCTAAGACTCTCACAAAATAAGAGTCAGAAATTATGTAGAATTATGGAGAAGGATCTTCATTTTTTATCTACATACCTAGATATTACTTTTTTAATAATGGCATTCTAGTTTTTATGATTATAACAACCATGAAAATAACCACGCAGAAAGTAAAAATAATATGTTATCCACAAAATCACTGCCCAGATCAATATCAATAAGATTTTTCCCTGTGTTTTCTTCTAGGCGTTTGACAGTTTCAGATCTTATTGGTAAGTCTTTATTTCCCAAGACGATTTATTAATGAGACTGTCCTTTCCCATTGTGTGTCCTTGGCACTCTTGTCAAAGATCAGCTGATGGTAAATGAGTGGATTTATTTCTGGGTTTTCAGCTTTGTTCCATTGGTTTATATGTCTTTCACGCCAGTACCATGCCACTTTGGTTACTATAGATAGTTTTGTAGTGTATGTTGAAACCATGTATTCTTTTTATTATTTTGATCAAGATTGCTTTGGCTATGTGGAGTCTTTCATGGTTTCATGGATTAGGATTATTTTTTGTGTTTCTGTGGAAAAGTCATGGGAATTTCAATAGGGATTGCATTTGTATTTGTGGATAGCTTGAGGTGTTATGAACATTTTAACAATATTAATTTTTCCAATCCAGGAACACATGATAAATTTCCATTTATTTGTGTCTTACTAAATTTCTTTCATCAATATTTTAAAAATTTCAGCGTATAGATCTTTTACCTCTTTGGTTAAATTTATTCCTAAATTTTTGGGGGTAGTTATTATAAATGGGTTGTTTTTTATTTTTTTTTTTGGAGATCTTTTTTCAGATAGTTTGCTGATAGCATATAGAAAAACAACTGTTAGGCTGGGCGTGATGGCTCACAACTGTAATCCTATCACTGTGGAAGGTCAAGGTAGGTGGATTGACTTAGCTCAGGAGTCTAACACCAGCCTGAGTAGCAGTGAGACCCCAACTCTAAAAGTAGCCGGGCTTTGTGGTGGGCACCTGTAGTCTCAGCTACTAGGGAAGCTAAGGCAAGAGGATGGCTTGAGCCCAAGAGTTTGATGTTGCTGTGAGTTATGATGCCATGGTACTCTACCCTGGGTGACAGAGTGAGACTCTGTCTCAAAAACAAAAGAAAAAGAAAAAGAAGAACAACTGTCTTTTGTGTTGATTTTGTAACCTGAAATTTTACTGAATTAATTAATTACTTCTCATAGTTTCTGGTGGGGCTCTTAGGGTTTTTATATATGTCATTTCCCAAGAAAAAGATAATTTCACTTTTTTCTTTCCAGTTTAGATGTCTTTTATTTCTTTTTCTTGTCTAAGTAATTCTGCTAAGACTTCTAGTACTATATTGAATAAAAATGGTGCAAGGGGGCATTTTTGCCTTATTCCTAATCTTGTAGAAAACTTTTTTTAGCTTTTCACCAATGAGTATAATGGTAGCTATGGATTTTTCACTGTAGCCACTGTTATATTGACATATATTCCTTTTATTCTTAATTTGTTGAAACCTGTTATCATGAAAGGATACTGAATTTTCTCAAGTGCTTTTTCTTTACTTAATGAGGTGATCATATGATTTTTATCATTTATTCTGTAATGTGATATATTACATTTATTGATTTGTGTGTGTTGAACTATCCTTGCATCCCAGGGATGAATCTCACTTGATTATGGTTTATGATCATTTTAATATGCTGTTGAATTTGGTTTGCTGGTATTTTGTTGAGGATTTTTGCATCTATGTGCATCAGGAAGAGTGGCCTAAAGGGATTTTTGTTTTGTTTTGTTTTTGTAGCTTCCTTATCTTGCTCTGGAATAATAGTAATGCTGTTCTCTTAAAATGAATTTGAAAATCTTCGTTCCTCTTTAACTTTTTGGAAGGGTTTGAGAAGAATTGGCATTAAATCTTCTGTAAATGTTTGGTACAATTCACCAGTGAAGCCATCAGGTCCTGGCCTTTTCTTTGTTGAGAGTTTTTTTTTTTTTTTTATTTTTGACTTAATAGCCATACCAATTATATGTCTGTTCATATTTTCTACTGCTTCATGATTTAGTCTTGGTAGGTTATACTAGGTATGTTTCTAGGAGTTTATCTATTTCCCCTAGGTTATCCAATTTATTGGCATATAATTGTTCATAGAAGCCTCTTAAGATATGTCCTATTTCTGTGATACCAGTTGTAATTATTTCTGATTTTGTTTGAGTCATCTCTCTCTCTTTTTTTTTTTGTGGTCTAGCTAAAGATTTGTAAATTTTATTCATCTCTCTCAGAAACCAACTCTTAGTTTCATAACTTTTTGGATACGACCCCCAAAACATAGAATACAAAAGCAAAAATAGAAAAATGGGATTACACCAAACTGAGAAACTTCTGCACAACAAAGGAAATAATCAATAGAGTGAAGAGACAACCTCTGAAATGGGAGGTATGTTTGCAGGCCATATATCTGATAAGAAGTTAATCATCAAAATATATAAGGAACTTAACTGCAAGAAGACAAGCCAATTAAAAGTGAGCAAAGCACCTGAATAGACATTTCTCAAAAGAAGATGTAAATGGCCAAGAAGTATATGAAAAAATGGTCAATATCACCAATCATAAGAGAAATGCACATGAAAATCACAATAAAATATCACCTCACATCTTTTAGAATGGCAATTACTAAAAAGACAAAAGTTAAGCATTGGTGAGGATGTGCAAAAGGAGTCTCTTACACACTGTTAGTGGAAATATAGATTACTACATCCATAACAGAAAACTGTGTATGTGCCAGAAGAAATTTTAAAAAAGAACTATCAAATGATCTAGCAATCCACTTCTGGGTGTATACCCAAAGAAAATGAAATCAGTATGTCAAAGAGATCTCTGCACTTCCATGTTTATTGCAGCACTATTCACAATAGCCAAGTTATGGAATCAATCTAAATGTCCATCAATGGCTGAATGGCTAAAGAAAATATAATACACACACATTCACACAAACCCATGCACACACCCACACAGGGATACAATTTAGCCTTAGGAAGAGGGCAATCTTGTCATTTGCAACAACATCAGTAAACCGACAGGATATTATGCTAAGTGAAATAAGCTAGGCATAGAAAGACACCTACAGTATTGCATGACCTCCCTTGACCTCCCTGTTAAGGGGAGTTTCAAAAAAGCTGGACTCATAGACACAGAGAATAGAATGGTGCTTGCCAGGGGCTATGGATTGTAGGGAAAATGGGAAGATGTTGGTCAAGGGGTACAAGTTTTGGTTAGGTTGAACAGGTTCTGAAGATCTATTATACTGCATGAGACTTCAGTTACTAGTTATGTATTATATATTTGAAAATTGCCCAGAGAGTAAATCTTAAATGTTCTCATAACAACAACAAAAAGATAAGTGTTTCAGGTGTTGTATATGTTAATTACTTTCATTTAATCACCTCATAATGTATACATATATCAAAACATCACACTGTATACTGTAAATACATACATTATTTTACTTGCCAATATACCTTAATAAAGCTGAGAGAAATGTTTTAATTTAATTTAATCATTTCATTTAATTTATTTATTTTTGACACAGAGTCTCATTATGTCTCCCTCAGTAGAGTGCCCTGGCGCGACAGTTCACAGCAACTTCAAACTCTTGGGCTTAAGCGATTCTCTTACCTCAGCCTCCTCAGTAGCTGGGACTACAGGTGCCCGCCACAACGCCTGGCTATTTTTATTGTTATTATTGTTGTTCAGCAGGCCCAGGCTAGGTTCAAACCCACCAGCCCCAGTGCCTGTGGCTGGCGCCCTAACCACTGAGCTACAGGCACTGAGACAGGGAGAAATATTTTATAAGGATATAGTGACATAGAAGAGCAGTATAATAATTTTTTAAAATTGAGTATTTTTGTAGAGCAATATCAGATTCATAGCAGATATGAAAGGAAACTAAACACCTCTCCTGTTACCCACAGCCTCTCTGTGCCCAGCCAAGATCCTGCACCACAGTGGTATGTGCTACAATTGATAAATCAACGTCAACTCATCTTTATCGCCCAGAGTCCATACTTTACACTATGGTTCACTCTTGATGTTCTATATTCTATGGGTTTGGACAAATAAATAATGATCTGTATCCACCATTATAGTATCTTACAGAGTAGTTTCATTGCCTTAATAATCCTCTATGCTCTATCCCTCCCTCTCCACTAATCTTTGATCTTTTTACTACCTCCAGAGTAAGAGATAGTGTATCAGTACAGTATTCCAGTATATCATATAATTGTAATCCTATGTTATATAGCCAGTTAGACTGGTTTCTTTCACTTAATATATTTTAAATTTCCTCCATATCTTTTTGTGGCTTGCTAGCTCCTTTCATCACTGAATAATATTTCGTTGATGGATCTACCACTGTTTGTTATCTATTATTCACTGAAGGACATCTTGGCAATTATGAATAAAGTTGCTATAGACATTTGTGTGCAGATTTTTGTGTGGATCTATGTTTTCAATGCATTTGGGTACATATTAACAAGCACGACTGATAGATTGCATGTAAGACTATGATGGATTTAGTACAAAACTTCCAAACTGTCTTCCAAAGTGGCTATAGCATCTTGCTTTCCCACCAGTGATGCATGAGAGCTCTTGTTTTACCTCTTGCCAGTATTTGGCATTGTAAGGATTTTGGACTTTATCCTTTCTAGAAGGTATGAAGTGATATATCTTTATATCTAGTAGTAGTGATATGCCTTTTAATTTTTAATTCCCTAATGATATATTATGTAGACCATCTTTTCATATGCTTATTTGCCATCTGTATGCCATTTTTAGTGCCAAGTCTGTTTAGATATTTTACTAAGTTTTTAACTGGGTTATGCATTTTCTTATTGTTGAGTTTTAAGAGTTCTTATTTTGGATATCAGACTTTTACCAGAGTACTTTCTCTGTGTGTGTGGATATGTACACACACGCACATATAAGTATATATTCCTGTCAGTCTACAGTTTGTCTTCCCATTGTTTTGACAATGTTCTTGCAGAGCAGAAGTTTTCAATTTTAATGAAGTCCACCTTATCAATTTCTTCTTTCATGGATGATGCCTTTGATAACCTATCTAAAATGTCATCAACAAACT
The DNA here is from genome assembly GCA_963574355.1 of Loris lydekkerianus. Classification (NCBI taxonomy): domain Eukaryota; kingdom Metazoa; phylum Chordata; class Mammalia; order Primates; family Lorisidae; genus Loris; species Loris lydekkerianus. Next base: position 8,439 of record CAUYPK010075131.1, read on the forward strand.
CAAAGTCATCTGGATTTTCTCCTCTATCCTCTAATAGTTTTATAGTTTTGCATTTTGAGTTAATATTTGGAAAAGGTATGGAATCTCTGGGCAGATTTTCTTTCTTTCTTTTTTTTTTTTTGGATAGCTGTTTCAGCACCATTTGTTGAAATGATTATCTTTTCTCTATAAATTTATTTTGCTTTTTTGTCAAAGATCACTTGACTATATGTGTGAGTCTATTTTTGGCTTCTCTATTATGCTACACTGATCTATTTGTAGATTCTTCTGGTTATAACCAACTGTCTTGATTACTTTTGTTATCGTAAGTCTTCAAGTTGGTAGTTCAGTCCTCAAACTTCGTTCTTCTCCTCTAACATTGTGTTGATTATTCTGAGCATTTTGCCTTTCTACATAAACTTTAAAATCAGTTTGCCTATATCTACACAATAATTTACAGGGATTTTGATTCCAATTACATTGAATCTGTACATGAAATTGGGAAAAATGACATCTCAACAATATTGAGGCTTCTTATCCATGAACATAGACTATCTCTCCACTTATGTAATTCTCTTTTGATTTTTTTATCAGAGTTTTGTAGTTTCCCTCATACATATTGTTCATATTTTGTCAGATTTATACTAAAATATTTCATTTTGGAGGTGCTAATATAAATGACATTGTGTTTTAAATTTCAAATTCCAGTAGCTCGTTCCTGGCATACTGGAAAGAAGTTTGAAGTTTTTACATTAACTTTATATCTTTCAATGTTATCATAATTGCTAATTAGTTATAGGAGGTTTCTTGTCTATTCTTTGAGATTTTTTACTTAGACAGTCTTGTCACCTGCAAAGACAGCTTTCTTTCTTTTACTTCTTTCTTCCCGATGGGCATACTTTTAATTTCCTTTTCTTCTCTAATTTCATTAAGGAGGACTTCCAGTATGCTGCTGAAAAAGAGTGGTAAGAAGAGACATCCTTGCCCTGTTCCTGATTATAGCAGGAACATTTCTGGTTTTTCACCCCTAAGTATGGTGTTAGCTGTGGTTTTTTAAATATTCTTCATCAAGTTGAAGAAGTTTCCTTCTATTTCTGGATTTCTGTTACACAATATAATTGTAATATAAAAAAGCAGTATGTAAAGCAATGTGCACAATTCTATTCCTATTTTTGCAACAAATGTATTTTGCTTCGGGATAAACAACGGGAAGAGAATACATTTATAATTGAAGGGAGTCATGTGGGGCCAGAAAATGAGCATTTTTTTCTTCACATACTTCTTTAGTTTTCTATATTTTCCCCAAATGAAAAAATAACATTATAAAAGGTGATTAGGTAGTCTGGAGAAAATGGCTTTCTGGACAGGAGCAGGGCAAGTGGAGGAGGAACAGAAATGATTAGAAGCTGAATAAAATGGAAGTCTATGAAGAGAGAACCGATTTAGTAATGGCACCCTCGATGAGAATGTAAGCTCTCTGCAGACCAGGCCTGGCCGAGAGATGTGCACAGGATAAGAAATCAAGTTACTTTGTGTCTCAGCGACGCACAGGAAATGCCATTTACTCTGCTGAAATCATGAGTATAAAGCCAGGTTTCTTTCCTCCCAGGTAGTTTTACTGAGAGGGAGGAGGGAAAGGAGGGAGAGAAGGGACAGACCCAAACAGTGGGAAGGAGCAGGGCGCCCCCAGCCCCGAGGTTGCCGGGGAGCGCGGGCGCTCTGGGGAGCCGAGCGCACCCCTAGGAGGCGGGCTGCGGGCGGCGGGCGGCGGGCAGCAGCGCCCCCGCTCGGCGTCTGCGCGCGGGACCCGACCCCTCCCCTCCCGCCCAGGTGCTTCCAAGAACGCACAGCTGGGAGGGCTCCCCCTGGCTCCGCGGCACCCGCGCCCGCGGTGCGCAAGGGCGGCGGCGACCGTGCCAGGCGAGGGCGCGGCGCTGCCTCGGCTCCCGGTTCACTGCTGCGAGCGCGGGGACCGGCCTGGAGTCGCGGGGCTGAGCCGCCGCTCGGGCATCGCGCCGCCGGCCGCGGAGGCGCCGGGGGACAGACGCGCGGGCGCGCACCGGAGGCGCCGGGCAGCCGGCTTCCCGCGGCCCCTCTGCCGGCAGCGCACACACCTTTCTGCGCCCGCGGCTGCAGGGAGCTCCGGCCCGCGGCCCTTCCGCTTCAAGTCTGGGAGCTCTCGGCCCCACGCTGCCGCTGCCTATGGGGATCCGAGAGTTTCCCGGCGGCGCACCTAGGGGCAAGAGCATCGCCATGTGAGTAGAACCCCGGAGCGCGCGCCTCAGGGCGGACGGCCAGACTCCGCGGTGGCCCCTGGCAGCCCAGACATCTGGGGGTCTGGGGCTCGGGGAGGGGCGGCGCTCGCAGCGGAGCTGCTGGGGGAAGTTTAAGTCATTCTGTCCCTCGTCAAGCCCCAACTCACACTGCCCGAGGCGCCCCGGGTAGTGAACCGGAGGCGGCAGGCGCGACCGGTTCCGAGACCTCCGAGGGCGCGGGGGTGGATGACGAGGGGCGGGAGAGGTGGGAGCCGCGTGGCCCCGGCCCTGCCGCGCACTCGCCCCTGGAGGACCCCGGCCGCGCCCTTGCTCGCCCTCGGATCTGCTGCTCACCGACCCCCCCCCCCCCCTTTCTGTCCTTGTCCCCTCCGCCCACCCACCTGCCCGGGGCTGCTGCGGCTTCAGTGGCATGAGGAGGTCACCGGACGTCAGCCCCCGGAGACTGTCCGACATCAGTCCCCAGCTCCGGCAGCTCAAGTACTTGGTGGTGGACGAAGCGATTAAGGAGGACCTGAAATGGTCGCGCTCGGTGGAAGATCTCAGCAGCGGGCCCGCGGGGCTCACGTCCATCGAGGAACGGATCCTGCGCATCACCGGCTACTACGGCTACCAGCCCTGGGCAACGAGCTGCAAAAGTAAGACCCCCTCACTTCATTTCCTCAGCCCTGGCGGGTGTCCTGGCGGTGGTCACAGCGGACGAGGGGAGCGCGCGCAGCGAGGCGTCCGGCCTCCCGGCTCCTGCCCTGCCCTGCCCTGCCCTGCCCTGCCCGCTCGCACAGACCCAGGTTTGAGCAACTTCGAGGAAGAGGGAGGCCTGGAGATGGAGTTCTCCGGGACATTTGAGGCTTTCTGATCCATCCCTTAAACCCTTCCTGCTTCCACACACACTTCTCCGTATCCTTATCCCCCCATTCCGAGGTGTCACAACATGGGGCCCCTCCTGTGCGTCGTGGCGGTGAGAAAGAAAGTATCTCGGGGGTGTAGCTTCCCTGCGCCTCTGGGGAGGGGCTCAGCTGGCTCAGCTGGCTCAGCTGGAGGATGCAGACTTGGGCAGCCTTGACTTTAACTCTTTCCCGTGTCTCCTGGCCCTGGTGATGGAGGGCAAGTCTTGGGGCCTTCATTTGAGATCTCCGTCACCCCCTTGGCCTCTGGACTTTATTGATCCTCAGTGAGGAGGTTGTATATGCATCAATTCAGATATTGGCATAGGAGTCTCTGTAAGATGAAGGCTGAAACGTGATTTGCCAGTGGGGCCCCACTGGTGACTTTGAGGCGCTGTGATCAACATATACAGATGTTCCATATGTGACCAGTACTAGTTTGGTGGACTTTTTCTTTTCTTACTTTGGAAAAGAACGATTGGTGACAGATAACAAACTCCAGATATCTGTGACTATAGCAGTAATTAGATGGTCTGATCACTATTGTTGACATATGAGATAGTTGTTTACCACCTTAGTATAAGAAATGGGCCTTGAGTTATTTCATTTGTAATAAAAGACCAGACTAAAAGCTCGATACTTTTGATGTTTTTTTAACCTTTTATTGCTTAAAATTGGAACATAATTTATTGGTCCTTAGGGGAGAAAAATCAGGCTTGTGTAATTTAATCATGTTAATCACCAAAAATATGTCTATCTTTGGATTATTTCTAAAACCTCTTGAGTCCAAGCCAAAGGTCATAGTAGACTAGCAGTTGGCTGGATAGTTTTAAGTTATTTGCAGGAAGAAATGCAAAATTTGAATGTTTTGTTTTCGTGCCCTGACTTGTTTTAATGATCTGTGGTGATTGCATTTAACTCGGTATAAACCTTTGAAAGATCATTGGGTCTCCTCCAGTGCTGCCTCTGCTGCTAAGATTGTAGCTGATACATGTTGGATTAGGTTACAGAAGGAAGGCAAGGGACCAGGTTCTCTTTTTGAGTGAAAAACACAGGAATAAGATAAAAATTAAAATCCATTGGAGCCAGTTTTCTTATGGGCATAGATAAGATACTCAATTTTTTTCTTGTCACTTGTTTTATTTTATTTTTATTTCAGGTTATTGTGAGGGTACAAACAACGCACACTCAATTTTTATGCTGCTTTCTGAATATCTATTAGAAAAGAGCAATTTTCTGTTATTTCCATTTTCTGCTTTTTCAATAACTAAAGACTGGTGCAGATTACAGCCTTTATGGGGTCATCTCTTTAGCCTCTGAAGTCTTAGAAAGATTTGTGGCTGGTTCTATGTGCCTCGTGAAAATTATCACCAAGGTTTATGATTTCAGGGGTCGGTGTGGAACTGACCGTGGCGATGACTATTTGGTTCCAACATACTTTGTGATTAAGACAGAAGGGCCATGTGGAAATGGAGTCCCTTACATCACTAGTGGCATTCTTAAACACCCTCTCTCTTAGGCTTCATTGAAAGAGTAAATATTAGCAGACAAGGCTACAGTGATCATTGCGATACTAATATAATCAGCTTGTTCCATTCTCTCTGTTCCTGTGAGGATTCTTCTATAATCCAAGGCATTTCCTTGTTACTAAAATGCTTTAGTTGACAACTGACATTTTGATGAATTAAGTAGATTTTTAAGTTTAAATTTAGAAAGCTTAATATTTTATTAATGTAGCAAAAAAGACTTTAGGGCAGCTTTTTTTATTATAATTTTTTTATTAAGTCTTTTGTACATAGATCATAAATACATTCATGCCCATTTCAGTGTGTTGATTATTTGTACAAATTGGAGTTCTTACATCATACTAATCAGCATAGCTTTCATCTCATTTACCCAATTATAGCATTAGGACATTTGTGTTCTACACATGATAGAACCAACTTATACTTGCACTGTGCTCCATAGTTGTGGTCCCCCTACTATCCCCTACTATCCCTCTCACCCCCTCCCCATCTCTCGCCCTCCCCTTCCCTCCTTCATCATAGACTAAAAGTTGTGTTTCATTTTTCATATGCAAGTTGAGTTATTATAAATTGGTTTCACAGTAGTGCTGAGTACATTAGATACTTTTTTTTTCCATTCCTTAGATACTTTGATAAGAAGAATATTTTCAATCTCTATCTATGTAAACAGAAAGGATGTAAAGTCTCCATTTTTTTACTGCTACATAATATTCCATGGTATACATATACTACAATTTATTAATTCATTCTTGGGTCGATGGGCACTTGGGCTTCTTCCATGACTTGGCAATTATGAATTGAGCTGCAATGAACAATCTGGTGCAAATATCTTTATTGCCAAATGATATTTGGTCCTTTGGGTATACATCTAGTACAGGAATTGCAAGATCAAAAGGCAGGTCTACATTTAGATCCCTGAGTGTTCTCCAAACTTCCTTCCAGAAGGAACGTACTAGCTTGCATTCCCACCAGCAGTGTAGAAGTGTTCCCTTTTCTCCACATCAATGCCAACATCTGTTGTTTTGGGATTTTGTGACGTGGGCTACTCTTACTGGAGTTAGATGGTATCTCAGAGTAGTT
>CAUYPK010075135.1:0-19164 GCA_963574355.1 Loris lydekkerianus
ACATTGGATACTTTTTCTTCCATTCTTGAGATACTTTACTAAGAAGAATATGTTCCAGCTCCATCCATGTAAACATGAAAGACGTAAAGTCTCCATCTTTCTTTAAGGCTGCATAATATTCCATGGTGTACATATACCACATTTATTAATCCAATTGTGGATCGATGGGCACTTGGGCCTTTTCCATGATTTAGCAATTATGAACAGGGCTGAAATAAACATTCTGGTGCAAATATCCTTGTTATGATGTGATTTTTGATCTTCTGGGTATATGCCTAGTAGAGGAATTATAGAATTGAATGGAAGATCTATTTTTAGATCTCTAAGTGTTCTCCATACATCTTTCCAAAAGGAATGTATTAATTTGCATCCCCACCAGCAGAAACTTCTCTGAAGAAGACAGGTACGCGGCCTACAGACATATGAAAAAATGCTCATCATCTTTAATCATTAGAGAAATGCAAATCAAAACTACTTTGAGATATCATCTAACTCCAGTGAGATTAGCCTATATCACAAAATCCCAAGACCAGAGATGTTGGCATGGATGTGGAGAAAAGGAAACACTTCTACACTGTTAATGATGTTTTTCAACGTTTCTGTCAGTTCTACTCTTTACTGGCCACTCTGACCTCTCTTAATCAGTGACATTTCTTCTCTGCCTTTTGAAAAATGTTTAATTCACTAATACACTAGTGTTTTCTTCATAGCATTATCCCCATAAACTTGGACTAGTATTTCCCTGATTTCATTTCCGCTCTTGCCAAGTTTAATAAGAAATTTTTGAATATTTGTTCATTGCTCTAATTCAAGCTCTGACATTCTCACAGCAGCATACAAAAACACACAACAACAATGAATGCCACTCAACAAGACACTATCATGTAGCAACATGAACACAACTGTGAGACACCAGTATACCAAGGTTATGAAACCTTACTGAATTGTTTGTACAGTGCTGCCAACATACATGCATGGTGGCAAGTTTGCAAACTTAATTGTCAGATCTCATAAATAGTATATATTAATTTTAAAAATTAAAAAATGAATGACACCCTTTCTTCTCTCCAGACCTGTATTGTACATAAAATGCTGCCTGTGCCCAGAGTGGCACTGCTGGTGCCCAGAGTCCTAGGAATTCCTCAGGAAAACAGCTTTTTCATTTTTGGCCTTGGCCCCTCTCCCAAAATGGAATCTAACCTAGGAAATGGGCAAGAAACATCCTACAGTCTTCTTCATCTCCCCTGCCTAACTCTAGCCTAACATGTTGAAAGCCTCTTCCTCTCAGTTTACACCATTCATTCATGCAGATGGACACCTGGAAGAAGTCACAGGGTTAAAAAATAAATCTCAGTTCAGGCTCAGGGTAAAAAACCCCTGTGCTACACAGTCATGTGTCCACATAACACACATCTGTGAACAGATGCTAAGAGTGACAGATTCTGAACTAGGTTGTGATGCCAGAGAAAGGATAAGACATGGACCCTAGAACTTCAGAATCTGGGGTGTGAAATGACAGAATTCACTCATAATCAACCATGATATAATGTCATATCTACCGTAATAATGATAGATACAAAATATGCTAAAACACAGAATAAAGAATCAAGAAGTCTCCCTGAAGCAGAGGGTACATAGCAGTAAAGGACAGAAAGTAGAGGAAAGGAGGTGTCTTATACAGGCTAGAAGATAGTTAAATGGTCCATTAAGAATGAGTTTCCCAGGTTAATGAAAACAAAGGCATTCCAAGTAGGAGGAAAAGTGTTAATAAAGGGTTAAAGAAAGTCATTTCATTTTATAAATTGAATAATTCTGTAAATCTGGGAATTCCATAAATAAGATTTTGTGTAGCTGGTTTCCAAAAGGACTCAACATATAAATAGCAGACTTTCAGTAAAACCTCTTGAAAAACATGATGTTGCAACAGGATTTGATCCCTCTTTTAATTGCTGAACCATACAAACATAAGAGGAAGAGGAGGAGGATGAAGGTGACAGCAAAGCATTTCAAAGCCATCTGCTGACTGTGATTTAGCTGAAGAGATTGTGGTGAATATGAGTAGTGTGGGCAGTCTGACCAGTGGTACACCCAGCATGGAATTACACTGCTTATGGGATTATACATTAGCCAATGAGAAAAGTCCAGTGTTGGTCAAGGCATGCAGAAGATCTAGACTGCCTCCTAATTCTCCTAGACTACTGACACTTACCAAGTCTAGAAATTATACAGAAAGTGAAGACAGGACAAGGAAAAGACTCTGATCCTTGGGTGGGCACCTGTCGCTCAACAGAGTAGTGTGCTGGCCCCATCTGCCAGAGGTGGCGGGTTCAAACCCAGCCCCAGCCAAAAACTGCAAAAAAAAAAAAAAAAAAAAAAGACTCTGATCCTCTCTATCCTTCTCACCTCCTTGCCCCTTAAGCAAGATTCTCAAGATACATGAACACTTGTTACCTCCATTTAGTTTGGGTACACAACTAGTATATAACCTAAATGTTCTAATCCTCCAGGCTGAGGACCAGTATATGGACTATTAGGAACTGGCTGCACAGAAGGAAGTGAGCAGTGGGTGAACAAATGAAATTTTATCTTTATTTACAGCCGCTCCCCATTGCTTACATCACCACCTGAGCTCTGCCTCCTTTCAGATCAGTGCTGGTGTTAGATTGTTACAGGAGCAAAACCTACTGTAAACTGAGCATGCGAAGGATCTAGATTGCCCACTCGTTGTGATAATCTAATGGCTGAAGACCTGAGGTGGAAGTGTAATACACTTGAATCATCCCCAAACCATCCCACTACCCCAGTCTATGGAAAAACTGTCTTCCATGAAATTGGTCAGTGGTGCCAAAAATTGAGGACCACTGTTCTAAGGAGTATTTGCTGCTGGAAATGGAATTGCAAAGGAAGCAGGCAAACAAATATTACTCAAGATTCACCACATACGCCACAGTATCTAAGTGGGACCCAGGATTCTGAATCTACCTGTTTAACGGGTGAAGATGTCTGTCATTAGTTGGAAGGTGTTTCAACCTCCTAAAAGAGAAGTGTCACTTCAGGGACTGGGGGAATTGATTTCAGTTCAAAGAGCGTGGAAAATTCTGCCTCCTTGGAAGGATCCCTATCAAATTTTGCTTTACCTGGGGAATCAGAAGTGACATCTCTCTACAACATGAGTAAATACAAATATCTTCCAGAACTCTGCAATGGAGGTTTCCATCTCAAATTGCTCCTGGTGTCCAAATTGCGATTGTCTTGTCCATGATGAGGAAGCCACGGCAGGCTGACAACAGGCAGCTCACACCTCAATACTACAAGTTTTGTAGCAATCTTTTCTTACATTTTCTGCATATTGATATAAGAGTTTTAAGATGAGTGGACAAATACCCAATGCAGTCAAGCCCATCTACAGAAAATATACATTTTCCATTCTCCTTTTCAAGTCAGACAAAGCAGACTTGCATTTCAGCATCAGCCTCTTGTCTGCAATCTCTGTTCAAGGGCATTTTAATCTAAATTACAAATGTAAACAGCAGGAAAATTCATGTGCCTGAAGTATGCAGATCCCTACTGATTGACAGATCAAGGACCTATGTCAAAAGGTGCAGTAGCTTTCAGGGCCAGAAGTGTTAGTACTAGTGGTACCTTGGACAAAGAAGGTACCTGCGGCCTGAAGCTCATTTTTCTAGGCAGAGAGCCAGCTAATTTGCAAGGAGCTGAAAATTCTTTAAGATTAGAATAGCAAGTCCCAAATTCAGACCCCACCACTGTTCTATATTGTAGTGTTTAGTATGGAGGGAACTTGAAAGCTTACTGGAAAATGAAGGCACTCCAGCAATAACACCTGCAGATCCTGTGGATCATCATCCAGTTGCTTTCTGGAACCCAGTGTGGTATTTTAGACATTGTGATTTGTCCAATAACTTCCTAGGATTGAGTCTTTCTTCTGACCATTGTAACAAATACTCAAACTCAGCATTGTATGTGTAAGGATGGGAAATACATTTTCATACAAATGTTCTAGGGCAATATGAAATTACATCAGGATCAGGGACCACCCTTATACATCCTCTGGCATGCCCACTCCCCCAAAGTATCCAATCATCCTTTTATTACAAAAAGGTCCTCTGCCTTTGGCCAGTGTTCAGGCCTCTCCCTCGACAGTGGGAGGACTTGCTTTGCACACAATTCAAGCCAGTGTTCTCCATAATAACCATGATTTCTGTAACCGTGGTAGAATGGATCCACCCTAGAATTGCTCTTTCTGTGAGGGAGAGAAGAGGAGAAATGGCAGCAGCATTTTCTACGGTATGCAGACAATTTTATCACTTTCACTACCTAGACCCCAGAGCACTGGAGGGAGCTCTCAGGAGTGTTATTTGAATTCCAGGGCACTTCAGCGATCCTAAGTGCTCTAATGACCAGCTTCCCAGCCAGAGTCTGATGCTGAGCCGACCCACACATCTGACACTGTTCTCTCTGATGGCATCTTATTCCTTAATGGTCTAATTCCACCCAGCCATCTGAACTAATGCCTCAGCATCCCGTTCACTAAGTGCCTGCACCTGCAGAAATCCCAGCTGGGACAAATTTTGAGTTGTTGCCCATGGGGGCTTCATGCCACATCTGACACATGGCTGGCTGCTCAGGGGGGCTGCCCAACTCCATGCGCTGGCATCATTGAACCTGAATATGAATCTAGCTGAGACCCCAATACTACTCTCTTCTATAGAAAATAAATCCTCTCTTTCTGAAAGAGCCGTAAGACGTTTTCCAAATATTAATCATATAGTCAGAAATCTCAATAAATTCACAAAAGCAGAAATTGGGTAGGTCACATACTAATAGTGTTTGATTTAAATTGTAACCAAAAAAAAAAAAACCCTTTCATTTGGAATTTTATTGTATTTTATTTTTTGATAATAATTTTTATTAGAAAGTATTGATCTTTTGTACAATTAGGTATCAATTAATTAGGAAGTTTGGGCAATATAGAATTTTCCTAGAGAATGAATATTTATCTGTGTCCCATCAGCAGTAGGTAAGGAAATCTTAACAGAACCAATTCATAGGAATATCCTCATTTGAAATTTTAAAAGAAAAGTCTTCTTTCTAATAACCTTTATGGTTCTCAACCTGTGGGTCGCGACCCCTTTGTAAGAATGAAAATACATTGACGCATTAGGAAGGTTGAGAACCACAGCATTTGACCAACGGTTCTCAACCTGTGGGTCGTGACCCCTTTGGGGGTCGAACGACCCTGTCATAGGAATCATCTAAGACCATCCTGCATATCAGATATTTATATTACGATTCATAACAGAAGCAAAATTACAGTTATGAAGCAGCAACAAAAATAAATTTATGGTTGCAGGTCACCACAACATGAGGAATTGTATCAAAGGGTCATGGCATTAGGAAGGTTGAGAACCACTGGTCTAGACCAAGGAGGAGGTCATTAGTACAATACTGTAGGTCCTCCATTTCCATAGGTTTCACATCCACAGATTCAACCAACCATAGTTTGAAAATACTTGGGAAAAATAATTATAGAAAATTTTTTACATTGTAGCTGCTGTGTGCTAAGTAGTTAGAGGACAATGATTGCACTTGTAATGAAAATGTACTGACTTTTTTCTTGTCATCATTCCCTAAACAATCAGTGTAATGACCATAATGTATTAGATAGTGTAATTAATCTTCTAATACTTTTATAGGACGATATGCATAAGTTATATGCAAATGCTATGTCATTTTATACGCAGAACTTGATTATTCTCTGATTTTGATATTTACAGGGGGGTTTGGAACCAATCCCCTTGGGTGCCAAGGGACGACTATAATGTATCATGTAGAAAATAATGAAAATAATGAATACGTATCAAAGCATGAAATGAGGCCATTCAAGATTTAGAAATAAATTTGTTAATTTTAGTTGTTTAAATTTAAAAAGGGAAAAATCAAACTAAACTATAAAGGTAAACTTTTGAGAAAAAGAAAAAGAGGGCTCCCAAGGAAGGAAATAAGGAAGTTAAGGGAAGAAACTGTGGCAGTAACTTCCTTATGAGCGCCTGGTACATACATAGTTCTTTTATATGCATTCTCCAAACCCCCCAAGATTTCAAATTGGGTATCATTATCATTCAGTTTGCAGATGAGGATACTGAATATGAAGGAGAATGCGGAGCATGTACAAGCATTCATAGCTCTTAAGTTATGGAAGAAATTTGAGCTCAAGTCTCAAACATTGCTTTACTTCCACTCTACTCTGTCCAATTCAACGTGCTCTTTCTACTGTGCTGTATTCATACAAACACACGTGATAAAATATGCCACATCCTGCATCACTGAAAAAATATATATAGTGGATAAACTTCAGAAAAACATAATAAAAAAGATACCAATAAATATAATGCTATATCAGACGCAGAGATTGTAAAATATAAGCTAGTACTGTATAAAAATACACAATAATACATAAGAGGGTCTCAATAGAAAGATTTTATAAATGTATAAAATGACTAAAAGTGGCACAACAAATTGTCTATCTACAATCGTCTGTCTACTGGGAATCAATTTGGCTTCAAGTAACAGAAAATCCAAAAGAACAGTGAAGTGTAGTCCAAGTATTGTGGGACTCTCAAACTTGTTTATTTGTTGCTTTACATCTCAGACATGAGGTTTCTACCTCATGATACAAAGAGGCTGCTGAGGCCACAGCCATCATATTTTCATTTTAGCAGGTAAGGAATAAGGCACACTTTCTTCTTTAAAGATACTTTCTGGAAATTGCACGTAACACTTTTGCATCCAATGTGTATCACACAGATGCTAAGATAGTTCCCAAATATCACAAATACCTCTTGGTATATCCTTCGATAATCCCTTCCCTAAAGTGTAGGCAAGACCTATCAGTGGTTTCCATCAAAAGTTCTTCTAAAGGTGATGGGATGAGGGGGGAGGTTTTGGTGGAGCGAGGGTAATGGGTGGGGCCACATCTATGGTGCATCTTAGAATGGGTACAGATGATTACACTAATGTACACAGCTATGATTTAACAATAAAAAAAATACAAAAAAAATAAATAAATAAAGGTGATGAGATATGACAGCATTCTCCCTTGCTAGTTTAGATAAAGTAAGCCGACATATAAAGGCGCCCCAGTGACAAGGAACCAGGCAAAGCTGTTGGTTGACAGCTAGGGAAAATCAGAGTCCCTTATTGTGATAGTGTACAAGTAACTAGTCTGGGCAGCAACCATCGGAGCTTGAAAGTGGATCCTTCCCCGGTCAAGCCTCAGAGGAACCCGCAGACCTGATTGCCACCTTGATTGCAGCTTTTTGAGAGATGCTGAAACAAAGGATAGTTTTCCTGGGTCCAGACTCCTGATTCAAATAAAATGAAGTAATGTGTTTCAGTTGCTATTGTGGTAACATTGTTACATAGTAATAGATACCAATATTCTCTCTATCACTAACAATTTGTTTGGTAACACATAGCTGCAAGGGAGGCAGAAAAGTAGTCTTTATTCTGGTTGGCTATATCTAGGGCAAAAATCAGAAATCCTACTATCAAGAAGGAAGAGGAGAATAGATATTGGACCCCAACCAGTGATCTCTGCCATAGCAGACTAAGTGAGTGAATAACCTAGAAAAAAACGAGAAATGTCATCAGAGGACTAGATGCAATATTATATTTCAAGCCACAGTACCTTTAGTATTAAATTCTTTCAAATGTTTAAGAAAAAAACTCATTGTTATTAAAAGAAAACTCCTGCAAATTATCTGCTGCTGGAGACATGTCAAATTAGAATAATCCTTTTAGCAAAAAATGTATAATACATACTAAGAGCCATGTTTCTATCCTTAGATTCAGTAATTTTATTTTTATAAGTATACCCTAGGGAAAAAATACCAAATACAGAGGAATAAAGCTACGTGATGTACTGGTCATTAAAGAAATATTACTAATAGAAAAAATTTAAATCATCTAAATATTCATTAACAGGTTAGCCAATAAGTAAGTTATTGTTCACATTCTCAATGAAATTATCATGTAGTCATTAAAAATAACTGTGAAGACTATTCTGCAGCATTAAAAAGTACAATGTTAAATGTAAAGTAATGAAAACAGAATTCAAAAAAAAACTTATTAAAGAAAGAATATCAATTGGTGGGACCACACCTATGGTGCATCTTACAAGGGTACATGTGAAATTTACTAAATGTAGAATACAAATGTCTTAACACAATAACTAAGAAAATACTGTGAAGGCTATGTTAACCAGTTAGATGAAAATATTTTAAATTGTATATAAAACCAGCACATGGTACTCCATGATTGCATTAATGTACACAGCTATGATTTAATAAAAAATAAATAATGAAAAGTATAAAGAGTAAAAAAAAAAAAAAAAGAAAGAATATCAAATAATGAAATAATCCAAAATAGTTAAAATCACCAGCAAATTTTGCAGTAGTGAACCAACAGTTCTTTCAAGAGGGGAAAAAAAGGAATTAATGGCAAAACAATGATAGAAGTGATTGTTTTGGTTAATTTGTAATGTTGATTGTTTGTCTCATGTTTTCCAAATTTTCTCTGATTACTTGTGTCAATGACATATTTATTTCAAAATAGCTATGTTTCAATGATTAAAAAAAACTTTATATTATAGATTAAACATCACAGTCAATGTATGGAACCCTTTGGGTTATATTCTGCATATATTATCTAATGTAATCTTCACAATAACTCTATGAAGTCACCAGCAATATGGTCCCCACTTTACAGTCATGGACCTCAAGGACAAGGAATGTTGAGCTCCTCACCCAGAAACACACCAGGATATGGCAAATATAGAATTAAAAGCCATGTATGTGTATGATGTATGTCTGATTCTAAAGTCCAACATTTAAACTGCTGAGCCAAAAAGCAAGGAATAAGTGAAAAAAGGAGGAAATAGCAAATAAAATTTCATGAGAGAAATGAACAGCTAAGGCAACTGCTTGGGAAATCACATTTGAGAGGAGAAACTAATAGAGCTCATAAATTCAAAGCCCAGAGTCCATAGCCCTCAGAGTGTCACAGGGCATTGGGTGTCCTGTTTTAATGTTTAGACATCCAACATTTTGAGAGCTGAGTCCTTTGTAGTCAAACTCCTTGAAACAATGAGCTTCATGCATGGGCAGCCTTCATGCCTAATGATCCATAGCAGAAGAGATTGCTGGCCTTGTGACCTCCATCTACTGGCAACTGCGAGGCCCACATGGTCCTCCTAACCTTCTTGCTGGTTATGTGGCCATCTATCACAAGGCCACAGCACAATAGTGAAGTACTATTGAGCGACAATCATTTCAAAGGTAAATTGAAAAAATAAATTCTTTGAAAATTCCTTGGCTGAGTCATATCACAGGAGTGCAGTTGGGATTTTGTGAGTTAGGCGATGCCTGCTTCACACAATAACAAGTTTTTGTGTATGATAATAACTTCCTCAGCATTGCTGACCTCTTCCCATGCAGAAATGAATCTGTTCCATGTAGAGGCATCAATAGTACAGCCTGGATCAGTCTATCCTTTTGAAAGAATCATTGCCTTCATCTAGAGGTTAATGTTAGTAGGATCAGAATAACATCCTGCATTTTTAATGAGTTTTTCATATCATATTTCTTGTACAAGGTCAGGCCTTTCTGACATTTTTATTTCATCTTGGAAAAAAAGTTAGATGTTTGTAGCTCAATATATACTTTTTAAAGTTTTCCTATACTCTGCTGTTCAAATGGCATACACTAGAATTAGCACGTGTTCTATAAATTTGCATTTAGGAGAGACTATGATGGGCAAATTTGTCCATATGTTGATCACAATTCCTCTAATATGCTCCCTCTGGGTTTAATCATAGGATGTTAATTCAATTGGACTTAGAATTCTAATGAATTGAAAATTCTAATGAATTTCTAAGCAAAAAACCTTTCTTGTTCCTAGACAGGACATATTAACATCATAAAGGTGCGAGTTCTCCCAAAGTTCAGATATACATACAGAGTAATCACAATAAAAAAAATAATAAGCTTTCTCTCTGGAGGTTGACAAGAGATACTAAAGTTCATATAGAGAAATAATTATATAAGAAGAGCTACAAAAACACTGAAAAGGAAGAACTGTGAAAGCATCCAGCCCTCTCGGATAATGAGACTTGCTCAAAGCTTCTAAAATCAAAGCAGCATGCTGTTCCTTATAAGTAGACAAACAGACCAGTGAAATAGAGTAGAAAGTCTAGAACTGAACTGCATACAGAAATCTACAGGATGATAAAAGGAACATTTCAAATTACTCGAGCAAGGATGGATGGATTTTTAAATAAATGAGATTGGGACAACTGACTGCCATTTGAAAAAATGTAATTAGATTCATTCCTTACAACCTTCCCCCCTCCCACCCATGGATCAGAGATCTAAGTGTCAGAAAAGAAACCATACAAATACCAGAAAGTAGGAGTTACTTTGCCTAGAATATGGATGTAAGAGAAGACTATGACTCCAAATCCAGATGCAATAACAGAAAAGAATGATAAATTTGACTGCATTCAGAAAATTTTGAATAACAAAACTACATCATAAGCAAAGCCAAAAGATAAATAGTACCTACAGTAGAACCTCTGTTAAGTTGACCACCCAAGGAACTGTACCACACTTGCCAACATACAGAGGTGGTCAACATAAGGAACTAGGCCTACTGTACCGATACGTACATGTGATGTGTATGCAGCCTATGAAAATTCGGTCACCTTAAGGTGGTCAATGTAGGGAGGTGGTCAACTACGGAGGTTCTACTGTATTTGCAAAGTCTATCATGGGTAAAGAGTTGATATCTGTAAGAAACTTTTAAAAAATTAATGGGGAAAAAGAAGACCAAAACTCAATAGAAAAACAAGAAGACAGGCAACATACAACCAAAATATACATAAAAATATTCTCTATGAAAAAAAGTTCAAGTTTACTCATAATAGTATAGATAGAAATTAAAACCACACTGATACACCATTTTTCTCCTATCAGATAGGCAGAAACTCAAAGCTTAATTGCATAATCTATTGGCCAAAACTATAGAGAAACAGGTTCTCTCTCTTTTATACATTGTTGCAGGAAATACAGAATGGAGTGGAATTTATAATAAAACTACATAAGAATTTACCTTTCAGCCTGGCCATCAATTTCCCTTCCACAAACTTACTTGGAAGATATATCTATAACATTATAAAAATTTGGATTGGTCATTGCTTTTCATTACAAATTATTGGCAATTGCCCAAACACCTAATCACGAGGAATTGGTTAATTACTATGGTACATACACAGAAGGGAGTATTATATGGTGGGAAAAAGGACAATCTTTATAAACTGATATGAAGTGATTATCAGGATATTTTGCTAAGTGAAAAAAGTAAAGTACAAAAGAGTTCATATAGTACATTACCTTTTTGTGTAAGTAACAAGGAGCAATAAAAAAATACATAAATCAAGATGAGCCATAAAACAATAAAATTTGTCACCTACAAAGGATAACAGACAAATTCAAACTGAAAAACATTCTATAAAATAACTAGCCTGGGACATCCATAGTGCAATGGTTAGGGTGCTGGCCATATGCTCTGGGGCTGGTGAGTTCGAACCCTGCCTGGGCCTGCTAAGACAAAACAAAAAAAAGTAGCTGTGCGTTGTGGCAGATACCTGTAGTTCCAGCTACTAGGAGGCTGAGGCAAGAGAATTGCTTGAGCCAAAGAGTTTGAGGGTGCTGTGAGTTGGGACGCCACAGGTACTCTACTGAGGGTAACAATGTGAGGCTCTGTCTCAAGAATAATAATAATAATAAATAACTGGCCTGATTGCTTCAAAAATGTGAATGTTATAATAGATAAAGAAAGGCTAAGATATAAAGGAACTGGAGATAAATATATAAAAGAAAAAAGAATTTTAAAGGTGAAGAAACATTTCAGATTAAAGGAGAAAAAAGAGACATGACAATTTAACCTCATCTGTGATCCTGGTCTGTATCCTGAATTGGAGAGAAAAAAAAACACTATATAAAGGTTTTTACTAGAATAAAGGACGAAATTGGAATATGTCTCAGATCATTATTTATTATATCTCTGTTGAATTTCCAAATTTTGTAACTGTACTGTGATTACCTGAAAGAATATCTTTGTCCTAAGCAAGGTGCTAGTTCACCTGCTGTAAATAATAATGTGTGTGTTCTGTTAGGATAGGAGCCAGACACCTGCAGGCAGTTAGGGCTGGAGTTGGAAGGAGGCGGCCAACAGGGCAAGAAAGCTACAAGGATGTGAACATGCTTGGCTAAGGCAAATGCAACTACATGTAACTACATTTAACTAAAAGGGACTCTGGTTATTTTACTTTAGCCATAACATCTTTATCTAAGGTAAAAGGGGTAATCCCTTTAATTGTGGAAACAGTGTCCTTAAACTGTCTCTGCCAGTGTCCTTGGCAGAGGGAAAATCACCCCCACCAGTGCAATGCCAGTTTATAAATACCATGGCAACTCCCAGACGCGAGACCCCCATCTCTTTAAAAAAATTGTTTTAATTATCCGGATATGGTGGTATATACTTACAGTCTTAACTACTACCCTGTTTCCCCGAAAATAAGACAGTGTCTTATATTAAGTTTTGCTCCCAAAGATGCGCTAGGTCTTATTTTCAGGGGACGTCTTATCGTTCCTGTAAGTAGGTCTTATTTTCGGAGGATGTCTTATTTTCGGGGAAACAGGGTACTAACCCTATAAGGATAAGAAAGAGGAGAGTTCCCACTTCTAGGAATTCTCCACCCCTTTCTCAAAAAAAAAAAAAAAAAAAATCATGAAGATTTCACCCCCAGTGTTGCATACTATTAGGGATTAACGGAAAAGAATAGCCCTGAGGAGCACTGTCCCTTCTTGGATCAGTCTGCTTGTTACTTGTTCTTAAAAAGAGTGTCCTTTGCTTCCAATAAACCTCTCTGCCTTGCTTATACTTTGTGTCTGAATTTTTTTCTCTCACTTTGTCCCCCTGTGCTTCAATTCCTTCCTGCAGACAGGGTAAGAACCCATCCTGCCATTGAGGGTTGTGGTCTGTGCTAGGATCACTGTGCGTATGTCTGTTTGTGGAGAAGGAGAGAAGAAATGAGGTAACATATCAAAAAGAGTTGGTGAATTGGAGTACAGCATATATGGGAATTCTCTGAATGTATTCATATACATTATATTTCTGAACAGATCAAGGGATTTCTCCTTGTTCTCATTTGCATCCACATTGGACAATTCTTTCAAATAAAAGACAATAAGGGCTGGCACGGGGGCTCACACCTGTAATCCTAGCGCTCTGGGAGGCCAAGGTGGGTGAATTGCTTGAGCTCAGGAGTTCAAGAACACCCTGAGCAAGAACGAGACCCATCTCTAAAAAAAAAATAGCCAGGCCTTGCTGTGGGCGCCTCTAGTTCCAGCTACTTAAGAGGTGAGGCAAGAGGCTCCCTTGAGCCCAAGAGTTTGAGGCGGCTGTGAGCAATGATGCCCCTGCACTCTACTGACAGCAACAAAGTGAAACTCCTTCTCAAAGAAAAGAAAACATTTTTTAAAAGACAATATTTGATATTCCTAACTCATCTTCATCTTTGGCTAGATAAATCTGTTCCTTCACCGATACCATTATATATTGTTTTTATCTTACAGTTTGACTTGGAGGTAGATAAGAAATAAGAAAATTTCTCCCTACTTGACAAACAGAAACTGAAAACAAAAAGCCACAAGTTCTGAACAGAGAACACTCTTGCCAGAAATTAGTGAAGGAAGAAGGCCCACCTGCTGTGGGTTTTGTGCTGGGCCTCCTGGAAACAGCAGGGGCCTCTGTGGTGGTTTGAAGTCAGGTGTGAGCCCAGGGAGAGAGTTGGTGCTGAGAACTTTCTCAGCAGCCCTGGGGCTGTAATGAGTTTACTGCTTCCTGAGAGGTTCCCAGGAGAGTCAGGGATTCCAACAGAGAGCTGAGGTCAGCCTGGGCTGAGACCATCCTCCCTCTTTACCCTAACAAAGTAACAGAGCCACACAATGATAATTATAATTATGATGATTTTTTTTTCCCCTTATTCTTCCTAAACTCATTTCTATTCAGTTAAAAATGCAGTTCTCTAATGATTCATTCACCAGCCTGCTCCTATGTTTAATCATGCCTTACCAACTCCCTCCAAACTATTTGAAATTAATTGTTATCCAACAAGGCCCAAACCACTCATACTCCCATCTTATTGTGAGGCACGCCATTTCCTTAAGTTATAGCAGTAATTAAACTGTGCTTTAATTAAGTAAGCCCTATCCTTTTCTGTAACAGTCCCATTCAGGCAATTTCCGTCAAGTAATTTCCTTCATTTCAATATTACTACTCACACCTACTGTGTTTAAAGGCTTATATATGCAGGCTCAGAATGAGATTTTGTGTTTTCTTCGGGTGTTGATTAACAACGTTGGCAATATTTGTAATTTTTAAGCTCTATAAAATCTAGACCCTTGTTTTTTCCCTCCCAAATCTGTCCTTCTGGAAAAAAAAAAAAAAAAAAAAAGGAAAAAGCCTTTCTGCTGTTCTCCAACTCAAATGTAATCAGCATATAAATCTCCAGACCCAGGGAAGCAGTGATGTTTATAGCTCTTGCTGTTATTCACATCAGAAAACATAGCAGACTGGAGAATACAAACCCAAGTGCCTAAGACGAAGCTCCATAATGTGGAATTCCTCCGATCCTTATGAAGTTACAGAAAATATAGGGAGTCCAACATAGTTCTGCTCCCTGTCAGTCTTGCAAACAGAAGGTGATATTATGTTTTTCAGACCTCAGTGTCCTAAACCAACATGATCCAGGAAGCTCTCAGTCCAAGCACCTTAACTGTGAAGGTTTGCATGGCTAAGCCCCGGCCCCCTATCAGTCACTGCTCACAACTTAGAGTCAGATTGAGCATTTTTCTCAGTTTATCAGAAACCCTTCCCAGTAGGCTATAGGGCACAGGTGACCAACTGCCCTGGTTTACCAGGAATTGAGAGATTTCAAGGGACACGGGACTTTCAGTGCTAGAACTAGGACAGACATGAGAAAATCAGGACAGCTGGTCACCCTGAGAGCAGGTTTCCAAGAGAAGGGATTCTTTTCTAATATACTGTGTCCAAAGAAGTCTAGTACCTTGGGCTAGGACTGAACAGTAATCCACAATAAATTTTATCGCTTGACTAGGGACTTCCAATCCTACAGCTGGACTTTAAATACAGAAAATTTCTTCCTTTTGGTACTCCAAAAGGGAACACCAGTATCTCTATTCTCAGAGGCCAGCCTATTCTGACTGAAGGACAAACATTAAGTGGGTGAAGGAGCTAAGGAAATATCGCCCCAACTATGACTCCTGGGTATAAAGAATATTTTGTATTGAAGACTAGTCAAGATCAAGAAACACAGGAAGATGCCTTCCCTCTATCTGCAGAAACTGGACTGTCCTGGTCAGAGGATTAAAGGAGAAAAATGACTCCCCTTTCCCCTTCCTGTTATCCCAAAATATTTCAGGAATGATGGCTGGGAATGTAGGTGAACCTGGCACAAATCATTTGGGTTGTAAATACCTGTCTCCCAGGTTAATCTACAAATCAATCTATTTCTCCCCATCCATAGTCCATCCTCTTTAACAACCTCCCTAGCAATCGTTTATATCTCTATGCTCCTAAATTTCCCCCTTTCCCTCTGAAAAGCAAGTATAAAGGTGTTTGAACTCCACTGGGACAGTGGGTTATGACTCCATGATTTTTCCCCATGCCCACAATAAATAAATCCTTTCTCTTATTAATCTGCCTTAATTGTGAGTGGATCTTTTAGTGAACTTTCAAGGGAAATGCAAGTTTCCCCTAATTCCCTAATCTCAGTACCCCCAGAGAAGGGCCAGAAAAACTGGGATTATAGGCGTGAGCCACCACACCCAGCCTGGATGCTTCTTTCTGTCTTCCTGATTTGAGGTTCAGATAAACCAACTATCTGCCTCTTTCTTTACACAGGGAATTCTCCTGGGCTCTTCCCCCAACTTTAGCATTTGCGTTTCCTGAGAGCAGATGAGGAACCCTGTGCTTTGAGCAACGCATGGTGGTCTGCTGGGTGTTTGCAGTGCTGAGTGCCTAATGTGTGACAGACAAAGAGAGGGAGAGAGAGAGGCACAATAGCCTGTGCAGAGGACTCCTTGGCTGTGGAAGCCTGTTTTCATTCCCAGAAGTAATTACAGTACACATTTCAGCTTCTCTCAAATGCGCCCGTGTTCTGGAAGCTGAACATCTCTAGCCAAGGAAAGTAGAATCTTTCTTCATTCTACTGAGCTATAGATCCCCTACCCTTGTTCCTGGAGACTTTTAGATAATAATGCTACACCAGGCAGGCTGCTACTTCCGATCAAAACTCTCCAGATCCTCTGGGCAGAGTGTTCACCTGCCCGCCGGCCTTTTGTAGGAGGTAAGATAATAAAGCAAAATTAACATTATACCTGTGCTCTTTCTTCTTACAACAGGCTCGGCAGCTGGCTCTTCCCGCTGGGTTTTTTCCCCTCTTTATCTTTGTGATTTGTGAAAGAAAAAAAAAGAAAAAGAAGAACAAGTAGGAACACGATTTTAAGGTGTGTGCACCTGGTGAAACACTTTCTACTGATATTCAGAAGCATCGGATGGCTGCTATTCCTGGGCCCCAGGCTGCTCTGCCCCAGATTTCTGCTATCAATGACTTCCATTCTTTAGCATGGCCACTGTGCTGTGGTCCCTTCTCAAATGACAATACACAGGGAATAAAACATTTCCTTTCTTTTCTTCTGCCTTCATTTTCAGAGCAATCCCTCTAATCCTTTTATTCAACCACAGAAAAAAAAAATTCTTGTACTCATCAATGGGTCTGCTTGGCTAAGACTAACCACAGGCCGGCATATAAATGGTGGCCTGGAAACATTTTGCCCATTGTAGGCGAGCCTCTGTCTGAAAATGCTCAGTCTGCAGAGACCTAAAAGGTATTCCTTACTAAACAGAATTCCTCCCAAGTTTGAGTTCTGCAGGTAGTTGTTTCCAGATCATTCACTATCATTGAAAGAATAATGGAAAATTCACTAGAGAAGAATTAATTTGGAGAGAAATTTAAAGTCAACTTGTCAGAACAACCAAAAAATTTAAATCACATGGAGATAGCAATAAACCTTTGATTTATAATAAAAGCCTATGCTAAAATAGCATTTTGTATGTAAAGATGTAAGCCAGAGCTTTTGTTTAAGCCTGAGAATTCAAAGCTATATTCAGATTAAATCTGATTAATTTATGGAGGCTCATTGATAAATAGAAGAAACAAACTAATGTGACCAACTCGTCATTACTTTCCAATGAAGACACAAATGCAAATTAGCTTATTAGCAAGTGTAAGGAAAGAATATCTTTCTGTTTGAGAAAGACAATCAAAGAAAATTTCATAATTTTTTTCTTTTTTGCTTAAACTCCCTGACCATCGAAAAGGTACAAAATGGTATCTTTTAAAAAAAAATTTTTTTTATTATTAAATCATAGCTGTGTACATTAATGCCATCATGGGCCACTATACACTGGTTTTATGAACCATTTGACACATTTTCATCACACTGATTAAAATAGCCTTCCTGGCATTTTCTTAGTTATTGTGTTAAGACATTTATATTCTACATTTACTAAGTTTCACATGTACCCTTGTAAGATGCACTACAGGTGTAATCCCACCAATCACCCTCCCTCCTTCCATCCTCTCCCCTTCCTCCCCTTCCTCTACCCCTTCCCCATATTCTTAGGTTATAACGGGGTTATAGCTTTCATATGAAAGCCATAAATTAGTTTCCTAA
Source organism: Loris lydekkerianus (assembly GCA_963574355.1). Taxonomy (NCBI): domain Eukaryota; kingdom Metazoa; phylum Chordata; class Mammalia; order Primates; family Lorisidae; genus Loris; species Loris lydekkerianus. The sequence continues at coordinate 17,901 of CAUYPK010075135.1, forward strand.
TAGGACTGAGTACGTTGGATACTTTTTCTTCCATTCTTGAGATACTTTACTAAGAAGAATATGTTCCAGCTCCATCCATGTAAATATGAAAGATGTAAAGTCTCCATCTTTCTTTAAGGCTGCATATATTCCATGGTGTACATATACCACAATTATTAATTCATTTATGAATCAATGGGCACTTGGGCTTTTTCCATGACTTAGCAATTATGGATTGAGCTGCAATAAACATTCTGGTACAAATATCTTTGCTATGATGTGATTTTTGGTCTTCTGGGTATATACCTAGTAGAGGACTTATAGGATTGAATGGAAGATCTATTTTCAGATCTCTAAGTATTCTACAAACATCTTTCCAAAAGGAATATATTAATTTGCATTCCCACCAGCAGTGTAGAAGTGTTCCCTTTCATCCACGCCAACATCTCTGGTCTTGGGATTTTGTGATATGGGCTAATCTTACTGGAGTCAGATGATATCTCAAAGTAGCTTTGATTTGCATTTCTCTGATGATTAAGGATGATGAGCATTTTTTCATATGTCTGTAGGCCATGCGCCTGTCTTCTTCAGAAAAGTTTCTCGTCATGTCCCTTTCCCAGCCTGCAATGGGATCACTTGTTCTTTTCTTGCTTATAAATTTGAGTTATCTGTGGATTCTGGTTATTAAACCTTTGTCGGAGACATAACCTACAAATATCTTCTCCCATTCTGAGGGCTGTTTGCTTGCTTTACTTACTGTGTTCTTAGCTGTGCAGAAGCTTTTTAGTTTGATCAGGTCCCAGTAGTGTATTTTGGATGCTGCTTCAATTGCCTGGGGAGTCCTCCTCATAAAATACTCACCCAGACCAATTTCTTTAAGGGTTTTCCCTGCACTCTCTTCTAGTATTTTTATAGTTTCATGTCTTAAGTTTAAATCTTTAATCCAGTGAGAGTCTATCTTAGTTAATGGTGAAAGGCATGGGTCCTGTTTCAGTCTTCTACAGGTTGCCAACCAGTTCACCCAGCACCATTTGTTAAATAGGGAATCTTTTCCCCACTGAATGTTTTTAATTGTCTTGTCAAAGATCAAATAATGGTAAGTAGCTGGACTCATCTCTTGGTTCTCTATTCTGTTCCAGACATCTACTTCTCTGTTTTTGTGCCAGTACCATGCTGTTTTGATTACTATCAATTTATAGAATAGTCTGAAGTCTGGTAGTGTGATTCCTCCTACTGTTTTTATTTCTGAGTAATGTCTTGGCTATTTGAGGTTTTTTTCTGATTC
>CAUYPK010075138.1:0-12550 GCA_963574355.1 Loris lydekkerianus
AAAGTCTCCATCTTTCTTTAAGGCTGCATAATATTCCTTGGTGTACATATACCACAATTTATTAATCCATTCGTGGATCAATGGGCACTTGGATTTTTTATCATGACTTAGCAATTGTAAATAGGGCTGCGATAAATATTCTGGTACAAATATCTTTGTTGTGATGTGTTTTTTGGACTTCTGGGTATATGCGCAGTAGAGGGATTACAGGATTGAATGGATGGTATATTTTTAGATCTTTAAGTGTTCTCCATATATCTTTCCAAAATGAATGTATTAATTTACATTCCCACCAGCAGTGTAAGTGTTTCCTTTTCTCCACATGGATGGAGCTGGAACATATTCTTCTTAGTAAAGTATCTCAAGAATGGAAGAAAAAGTATCCAATGTACTCACCCCTATTATGAAACTAATTTATGGCTTTCACATGAAAGCTATAACTCAGTTATAACCTAAGAACAGGGGGAAGGGGGAAAGGGAGGGGAGGGAGGGGGGATGTGGGTGAAGGGAAGGTGATTGGTGGGATTACACCTGCGGTGCATCTTACAAGGGTATATGTGAAACTTAGTAAATGTAGAATGTAAATGTCTTAACACAATAACTAAGAAAATGCCAAGAAGGTTATGTTAACCAGTGTGATGAAAATGTGTCGGTCTATAAAACCAGTGTATGGTGCCCCATGATTGCATTAATGTACACAGCTATGATTTAATAAAAAAAAAAAAAAAAAAAAAAAATTGGTGTGAAACCTTGAATAGTTCATAATCTGATTTTGAAGAATATTGAAAAGCATCTAGTGGTAGGACCACTACAATAAGTCTAACTTTTCAGAGTGTCTTCTCTGAAGGGTAAGGTAAATTTGGAATTATGAACTATAGGAAATAATTTCACTATGGAGTATTTTACTTTACACTCAATCGCTTGAAATCTTTCATTTGCATTAGATGTAGTTCTTTGATGAAGATATTATACCATATCCAAATTCTTTAGCTATCCTTCTTGGAGATCTTATTTATTTTCTATTTAAATATGCATGAATAATCCTTATTTAAAAATAAACAAAAACAGACTTTACTTTATTGTCTACCTAGCTAGTGATCTAGGGATCACTTTTTCCTTTCTTCTACAACCAAATTATTCGAAGAATAGCAGGGAATTGTCAATATTTAACTGAGATCTTTCCACAGGGCAGACACCATGCTAAGAGTTTTCATGTTGTGTTATTCCTCTTCCCTGAGAGGACATGTTATTCTCCTCACTTGAAGGATAATGTATTAGTTTCTCTAAGTTTTCTGCAATAAAGTACCATACACTGGTGGCTTAAAACATTAGAAATGTATTTCCTCGTACTCCTGGAGGCTAGAAGTCCAAAGCCAACGTGCAGCAGGGCCATGCCCCCTCTGGAGCCATTGCATGCCTTTCTCTCAGCTTCTAGAGTTGCCTGAAATCCTTAGTACTCCCTGGCTTGTAGCTGCATAACCTCAGTCTCCATGTCTACCATTGCTTGGGTGTGTCTCTCTCTGTCTCTCTCCTCTTCTTATGAGGACACCAGTCATATTGGATTGTGGCCCCACCCCTCTACAGCATAACCTCATTTTAACTAGTTGTATCTTCAACAACCCTATTTTCAATGACATCATATTCTGAAGGTCTGGAAAGGACATGAATTTGGGGGACACTATTAAACCTGGTGCACAGACTTTAGTTAAACTTTTCCAGTTTGGCTGGAACCAAGACTCAGGGACATTGGCCCTTAATGGCTTCATTTTCCTGCCATCACCACTGGCTTGTTGCTTTGCTGCTCCTTCCCTCTTTGATCTATTTGATCTGGCTTCCAGTACCAATCACCATTGAGACTCTTCTCCTAAAGGTCCATACCTTCTGGATCATTCAGTTTCTTCCTGTATTTGTGGTGACAGCCTCCTTTTAAACCACTCAGCTTCCTTAGTTCTCTGGCCACACTCTGTCTACACCCCAGGCTGAATGTTCATTCTTGCACTCATCTAACTTGCCCTATGCCCAAAATGTGGGAGCTTCCCAATTCACATTTCTGTCCTTCCCTTCGCATCCCTTCTTCCCAAAATCTCTATTTCTGTTGGCTTCAGCAGTAACTTCTATGCCATTGACTACTCTATCCATGTCAGTCTAAGCTGTCCTCTCCATTCTTCCATTAGACCAGAAATTCTACCATCATCTGTAACTCACCATGCTCGAGCCCAGGTATTTATCTTCCTTGAAAATCTCTCATCCTTTCTCACCATTTGCACTGTACCATCCTGACCCAGATCTTTGCTGTCTGGTGGGAGGATTACTGCCACAATGCCCTTGGTCAGCTTGCCTGCCACAGTCTCCATCCTTGCAATATATCTTGCTTAGTCTCCTAAAGTGCAATTTTCATCTTGTTTTCCTCTGCTAGGCAATTCCCTGCATTCTTCTGCTTCACATTTAGACTCCTCTGATATCTCTTGACCACCAGGCTCACCCAAGATAATTTCCCGTGGCTTCAACATTTACTTGTATTGGCACCTGTAGTCCCAGCTGCTCAGGAGGTCAAGGCAGGAGGATTGCCTGAACCCAGAAGTTTAATACAGTGAGACCCCATCTCACACAAACAAATGAACAAAAACATGTACTACATAAGGCTAATTTCTTCTCTGCAAAACTGCGCACATCCTCATCTTCATACTTTGGCTTGTTATCCAGTCAGCCTTTTATTCTCTCAAGTCTTACCTCTTCCTCACAAGTCAAATCCCACCTCCTTTGGAAAGTTCTCTCAGACCGTTTCAGCTTCTACTCATTTCTTTGGAGCCCTAAGGAGAGAATGACAGAAAAGTGGTCACAGTCAGAAATGCAGGATGGCCTGTCTCTCTCTCCCCACTCCCTGTTCTTAGCATCTGTGTTTATGTTTCCTCCATTTCTCTCTCCCTCATCTCAGAACTTCTAAAAATCAACACATGCACCACTCAGAGCCATCCTGTTGTATGAGCTGTTGCTTTCTGTCTCTTCCCCATTACTTCACGAGGCAAACGAGAGCAAAGGCCACATCTCATCTTTTCTCCCTGTAACATGTGTACCACTTAGCACAATGTTAAATACTTGCTGAATAATTTTTGCCTGATTCACTTAATAAAGTTTCCCAATAATTTAAGAGAAATGCAGAGAAACTAAATTTCTAAAACTTATTATGGTATTGATACTAGTTTTCTAAGCTAAAAATATTCTGCCAAAGGTAGACAGAGTCTGCAATATGAATTTTGAAGATAATTTTTTCAATTGTGTGATCAAAATTTAATTATCAGGATATTTTATAGTTATGGTAATTCTCACCAATCTTTGGGTTTTTTTTTAAAACATGTGCCTAACATTGCAGTAACCGGTATGAATTATGTTGGTGGTACTGGAAAAAATTATTTATCTATGTGAGTGAATGTCATTCTTTTTGTCTTAACCACTATATGTCACATAAATTTATGCTGAACCCAAGCCACATTTCTGAAAATAGAATTTATTGACATTCAAAAACCTAAAAAATCTCAAATGTTTTATTCTAACAGTCTTAAAATTACTGACTACTCTGGAAATAATAGTAAAAGGCAAATAAAACTTAATTTCTTTTATAAGGACAACATGAAGGGATTGGAATTTAAAAAAAAAAAAACAAAAAAAACCTGAAAAAGTTACTGAATGTCAATCCTGAGCATTTTCTGACAATCTGCTCTAGTCAGGAAAATACAAAAATAAACATAAAATAAACATAAAAGTTTAACACTGAAGGTTCACGTGAGCAAGGATGGGTAGCTTGACTTTCAGCACTTAGTGAGCAAGAAGCTCTGCACATTCACAGCCAAAATGGGCCCTTTGATTGAGGGAGTAGATAAGAGAAGGGCTCTCACCACGGGTAAGCCAAGAATATAAGGACCATGACTGAGACTGGTTGGTTGTTAATGGAAAAAAAGCTCTCAAGAGCCAGAGTAATTTTTGTATTATTTATGCCTCCTTAACAGAAACTCAGCTTGACACACACATAAAAAATAATAAGTTGGGAGTTGGGTGTTACAAGGATTGAGGAACCCAAAGGCAGAGTGTAACTGGAGTCCTCGAAGGAAGTGAAACCAGCAACTGACAGATGACAGAATCAAGGAAGTCCTCTTGGTCCATGTCTGCTTCCCCTTTTTTCATGTCCTTCTGTCTTCTTTCTATCTGAAGACTTCTTATCTTCAGTTTTCAGTCCACAAAGTAGGCTGTAGTTGTAGGACACACAAAGAGATAAACTTTTCTCTAGATCTTAAATTCCTGGGTGAGAGCATAATTGGCTCACTTAAGTCAGATTTCCAGAACTTAAACAGTCAACTGTGGCCATGGAATAGATTATTTACTATAATAAATTTAGCTGCCTGGAGACTGCTCCTGTGGTTTTTCTTATAACAGGATTTTAAACATAATGCTGAAACATTCAATTTTGTGACCTGCTCTAAATTTTATCAGGGTCAAGGGAATAACTAAGCATACAAAATAAACTTAAAGTGACAGTAGGTGACAGAAACAAATTTGTTACATAATTATTTCTTTGAGTCATGCTTGTTGAAAATTAAAGTTACATTTTGGATAGAAGATTGTGAAATGTGAAATTTCCATAAAAGAAGAATCATTATGAGTTTGGCAGATACTCCAGAAGTAGATGTGTATTAGAAGTGCAATTTGGATATACTTACGGTTAAAATGTATATCTTCAGAAAATACAATTACAGAAGTCATGAAAATATGTTGAAATGAAAGCTAGCATTGTCATAGTATAAAAAAAACAAACAATTGAATCTCAAGGAGTCTTTGAAAACAAATTATATGCAAATTAATATTAGGTTAAAAATGCATTATACAAATTTTATGACATCATATACAAAAAATTAGGAAGAAAGACCCTGGTATTTGTAATTTCTGAGTTGTGTAATCACGGCTAATTTTTGTTTCTTTTATGTGTTATTTTTGGGGCTATTATTGATGAAAATATGTTGCTTTTATAATTAAAAAAAATTATTTTTATAAAAAGAAAAATAATACCCCTGCAGTAAGACTATCACCATATTAGTGGAAAGAGTGCTTTGATTAGCTGATACTACATTAAAAATGTGTAAATAGAAAGGGCTAACATCTTAGATTACCAAACTGGACAAAATAAACACTGAATAACATCCAGGTTCCTTTTGCATAAACTTTTTCCATTTAAATATCCAGTTGTCTCAGCACCTTTTGTTGAAAATATTTTTCTTTGCCCACAATAGATCGCTTTGTTGCAGCTGTTGGAAATTAATTGGCTGTGTAAGTGTGTCTATTTCTGGACTCTCTATTCTGTTTCACTGATATTTGTTAGTCCTTATGCCAGTACCATATTGTCTTGATTAGCTTTAGTAACTTGTGAATGAAGATAGTGTAAATCTTCAAACTTTCTTCTTTTACGGTTTTGTTTGGGTCTTCTAATCCATGAACATGGTATATAACTCCATTTATTTGGGATGTCCTTAATTTCTCTCAACAGTTTTTTGCAATTTTTAGTGTAGAGTTCTTGCATGATTTTGTTTAATCTATTTCTAAGTATGTTGTCTTTTTTTTCTTGCTATTGTAAATAGAACTTTTTAAATTTTCCAGTTGTTTGCACTGGCACATAAAAGAATAATTGATTTTAGATCATTGACCATGTATCTATCCTATAACATTATTTAGATTACCAAACTGGTAATCTAAACTGATTCTAGTGGTTACTTATGGATTCCTTAGAATTTTCTATACCAGAAAACACTATACCCTTATTTCATTGTCTGGCTAGGAATTCTATTACTACAGTGAGAGGGTATGTCTTTGCCCTATGTCCAAGCTTGAAGGGAATACAGTTAGTCTTTCACCACTGAGATTTATATGAATTATAAGATTTCATAGATGTCCTTCATTATGTCAAGGAAGTTTCCTTTTATTCTTTATTTGCTTAGAGTTTGAATTAGTTTTTGTCAAATGCTTTTTATACATTTCTTGAGCAGATCCTGTGATTTTGCTCCTTTATTCTGTCAATATGATGAGTTTTCTTGATTGACTTTTGAATTTGAAACCAACCTTGCATTTCTAGAATAAAATCTACCTTGCCATAGGGTATCATTCTTTTAATATATTGCTAGATTTTATTTGGTGGAATTTTATTAATTTTTATCTCTGTGGTTTTAAAGCATCCTGTTTTGTAATTTTCTTTTTTAGAAAAGTAAAATACATTTTATTTGATTAAAATGTTGTGCAAAACTTCTTTTTCTCACCAGGAATAAGAACAATTGTTCTTGTATTAGTCTCATATAAACAATATAATTTATATTTTCCCAGGTAAGTCTTACAAATCAAAATAGGCAGCGCATATGGTCATAGAAAGAAAATGTTCAGATGGTGGTCAGTGTCCAAGGCCTCTGATTCTCCTTGCACCGTGAAACAGAAGTGTTTGATGTATACCTGCTAAAAAGCTCTGACTCAGTTAAGGTGTAAACCCAACAAATGAATGTAAACAACCAGATGCAGAATACCTTTGGATTGCTTTCTATTCAATCTTCAGTTTTCTCTTTACAGTCACTTAGAGGAGACAGAATCTGCACTGAAATGTCTGTTTGGAGAGGTCACAGTTTCTGCTGTTATCTTGGTAATTTCCTTAACTACCCATTACAGATTTTGAACAACACACAAAAACACCTACTAGTCAATGGTCAATCCCATGCTTTATTGTAATATTTTACCAAATATATTAATTCTCCCAACATTTCCCCAATGTTTACTTTTTTAAAGAACCAGTAACTTAATACCTGATAATTAGATTCATGGTTCTATGTTCAAAATGACTTAAATATCTTCAGAGGACCAAAAACAGAAATGAAATACTATTTTAATGCTGTCTTCTGGAAAGAGAGGCCTTCAAAGAATGCAAATTCAAACTGTGCCTATGTAACAGTAGATTATCAATGTTTAATGCATTCAGTGAAAGACCTATAGGCAAACACTCAGGGATTTAAATATCTGACATAAACCGTATTCCTCCAAATGTCAAATATAAACAGAAAATCTATATTTTAACCATTCTTTTAGGTTATTTTCAGTGGTTTCTGAATTTCTTATAGGAAGCTCTTACTTAAACTTGTAATTTCATACATAGGTCCACCATTAAATTAAGATCATGTTTCATAACACCATTTATGTTAAGCAGATTAAGTTATTTGACAGCTGATCTATTGTAGTGTTTTGTAGTTAGGTTTTAAGATGCTTTCATCTAATTTCATAGCTTTCATTTTCAAACTTCATCTAAAAAGAATATACAAGACCTTCAGTAATGCATAGGGGTCCTCAAACTGTGGCCTGCGGGCCACATGAGGCGGTGTTATTGTATTTGTTCCTGGTTTTTTTTTTTTGTTTGTTTGTTTTTACTTCAAAATAAGATATGTGCAGTGTGCATAGGAATTTGTTCATACTTTTTTTTTTTAATTATAGTCCGGCCCTCCAACAGTCTGAGGGACATTGAATTGGCCCCCTGTTTAAAAAGTTTGAGGATGCCTGGCATAGACAGTAGGAAAAAACAGTTTAAGTGAGACAAATAAAGAGGGTACCTTATCTAAGGTAGAAGAAAGCTCTATGTGTTTCCCTCTAGGTTTTGGCTTTATCCCCCAACAATGAAGGTTGGCAGAGAATGTGTTGGGACTGAAAAAGTCACCTGAATACATGTTGACACGGTGTTGAGTGTGAGCTGTTTCATGTCTGAGGATACCAGAGAACTGTTAAAGAATATTTAAGAACTGTGGGGTACTGTTGTAAGAAAACGCCTTTAAGGTCCTGAATAATGTGCTCCATTGTTGGAACACCGAATATTTCTTTGTAGTAATTCTCAGCAGTTAGTTGGGATTTTAGATTATCTTGCTGAGCTCTGATGTTGAAGTTTTATTTCAAAATCAAGTTCAGTTGCCAAACCCATGGCTTCCTCAAATCAAAATTTATAATAAACATAAATATTTCCAATCTTCTTATGTAATGCAACTCTGCAGTCAACTTGCCTGCTGCAAAGAAGACATTGGGGATGTGGCCCTGGAGATTTTTTCAAAGCCTCTTTTTAAAAATAGGACACTTTTGTGAACAAAAATGATAATAATTAAATCAAAATGTTAGCACATTATAGAGAACACAAAGCCAACCAGCTATAAAGTTATCCCACCTAACATCTGTGTCATCTTTTATACCATCTAAACATAACACAAGAGCTTACAAAAAATTTCAAAAGCATCATGCCTGCCTGTACATTGAAAATGGCAAATTTCCTTCAGTTCTTTTGCCTTTTTTTCATTGTTCTGGAAGAGAAATGATATTGTTGAGTTTTAAAACAGTTATGATCAACTGAAAGAGAAAATAAACATCTTTAATTGCTCCCAAAGTAATAGATACTCCCATAACAGGCAACCAATTTTGACAAATAATACATAACAGCAGAGTATGAGCAAAGATGTAAATATCTGGGGGGGGGGGGGGGGGTTCCTGCACAGTGTAGTTACCATAGCTTTCATTTTGGAAGAAAGTCCACTACACATAATCCAAGCTGAATCACCCCAGTATTCCCTGTTTATGTCCTTACTTAGTTATAGTATGAAATTTCACAGCCAAACCTTCTGTGTTAGCGTCAGAAGGCAGGAATTCCACGCTATTCTCTCAAGTCTTTAGATTCATCCATGAGCCTCATTGATGGTAATGATGTTCTCCCTCTGCTGTTTAACCACATTGTCAGTGAAAATAGAAAAGAAACGAATCTATCACTTCCCTGTTTCTTCCCTGTGCAGCTCTTGCAAATCTTGAGCACCTGCTTCTGCCCTGTTTTCAGATAGAATGATGTGTTTACCGCTATCGCCTCAAAGAACTTTGAACCACCTCTCCAGGCTTCACCCTGCACGCAGCCGTGTTTAAACATTACCAGAAGAAAAGACACCTTTGGAGATTCCATCAGCCGCATGTTCATCCAGAGGTGTGCTCTGCAAGAACCAAGCTTCACATAAAGATTTTAAGGAATCTTTGTTTTTATTTTCTTCCAAGTTTAAGGGTATGTGTGAAACGTCTTCATCTCATTCTTCACTCTCTTCTGCTCTGAGTTCTCAGTATTGCTGTTATTTGTATGTTTGTTTTTGTTCAGAAGTTTCATCATTTTTTTTTTTCTGTTTATTTCCTGACTCCATTATCACTCAATTATTTCATTTATTTTCAATTTCTGCCATGTGGATTGTTCAGAGGAACAATAGAAACAAATGTTGCTGGCACAGCAGCGATTTCAAAAGAACTCTGCTTTAAGTACTAATTCTAAAATCCTAGAGTTCTGTGTTTGGCAACAATGTTTTATCTTGTAAGTGAGTTTTCCTATAGTTCTTGAACCACTTCATACTTCTGTTTGTCTTGCAGAAACCTGAAGAAGGCTCAGACTACGTTTCATTATCTTCACGTGCAGTTGGGAGCTGCATGAAAGCTTGATATTGCGGCCCACTGGCCGGCTAGCCCTCCTTCCCCCATCCCAAGTTTACGGTAGCCGGGAACAAAAACAAACTAAGTGGCCAACTTGATTAGGGTTTTAATTTTTCTTTTCTTTTTTTTTTTTTTCTGAAATGTCTTTGTTGGATTTAGTACCAGGAACATGCTCCCTTATATATGTGTAAAATACCCTGCCATATGTTATTACTGAAAGCACATATGTGAGGTTGCAATCTTTTCTTACCTAAATGTTTAACAGAGCTCAGAGGGAAGATATAGATGACAAATTCAATTTTTTAAATAGATATGGGATCTGTCAGAATTTTTTATTTCATCTTGTATCAGTTTTAGTAAGTTGTATTGTTCAAGGAATCTGTCCTTCCTTCTAAATTGTTGAATTTATTACATATTATTTGTTCTAGGATTTGTAATAAATTCACATTTATTCCTGCTATTGGTGATTTCTCTCATTTTTTTCTTAATCAGCTTATCTAATGTTTATCTACTTTTTTTATCTTCTCCTCAAGAAAACCCTAAAATGTTTTATCTGTGTTAATATTCTCTATAATTTGTCGTTTTCTATTTCAGTGATTTCTCCTCTTTATTATTTCCTTCCTTCTACTTACTTGGGATATACTTTGCTCTCCTTTCTCTAGGTATTACTGTGGAAACTAAAGTCATTTATTATATACCTTTCTTTTTTCCTATCCTTAGCATTTAAAAGCTATAAACTTTTCTCTAAGTATTACTTTAACTGTACCCCAGAAATTTTGCTATGTTATATTTTCATTATTATCAGTTTGAAGTATTTCTAGTGTGTCTTACAACTTTTTTCTTCAGCCTTTGAATTATTAATAAGCATGTTTTTTGATTTCCAAAGATAAGGAGTATATCACCCCTTAGATATCTTATTGTTCTCAGTTTCTAATTTAATTCCCCTGTGGTCAAAAAACATTGTCTTATTCCAGTCCTCTTATAACAAATGTATTGAGAGTAGTTTTATGGACCATAATGGTTTATTTCAGTAAACATAACATGTGCACTTGAAAATAATGTTTATCCTGTGATTATTTGGCATCGTGTTCTATAAATGACCATTAGGTCAAGGAGATTAGATAGTGTCATTCAAATCTTGTACCCATTCCTCCTCTGGATTGCTGAGAGAGTGGTGTTAAAATCTCCAACTATCTTTATGAATTTGTCTCTTTTTCTCTATAATTATGTTACCTTTTCACCTTATGCTTTTTGAACCTCTTTTATTAGGAATATAGACATGTATGACTCTTAACATCTTTTTGAAAATTTATCCTTTCATTATTATAGTATATCTGTCTTTATCTCTGGTAATACTCTTTGTCTTAACATCTATTACATCTAATGTTGATGTAACCACTCCAACCCCCTTAGACTGTTTGCAGTACCATCATTTATTTTCAACGTATCTGTATTGTTAAAGTTCATCTTTGTGGAGAAACTATGGTCCTAATTTCTTATCTCTTCTGAGAATTTCTAATTACTGGCTGGAAGTGTTTAGTTTATTTACATTTAATCCAACTATTAATATGGTTGAGTTTAGAACAACAGGTTTTTTAATGTTTTCTGTTGGTCCTGTCTGATTTTTGTTTGTCTTTTTGATTCTCTGTTCCTACTTTCTTAATTTATTTAGGCTTAATTGAATCTTTTTGAGAATTCCTTGTTAATAGATTTTGGCTTTTTAGTTATACCACTTTGTATTGTTTCAAAAGATTTCTTCCTGATATTGAAAAAAATGTAAGCTATCTGCTCTTACCACTCCTGATCAGTGTCATACTAAAGTTCTTAACTAGTGTAAGAAGACAAGAAAAAGTAAAATGACATGCAAATTGGAAAGAAATAAAACTCTTCTACTTACAAATGACATATTATCTACATAGAAAATTCCATAATGTGTAAAAATGTTATACAAATTTTAATTTAGAAGATTTTAGGATACAGGTCAATTGTATTTCTATACCCTAGTAATGACTAATTGGAAAATGGAATTTAAAAAAATAGTGTCATCTACAGTAGAATAAAAAAATGAAATATTTAGACATAATTCTAATAAAATATTTACAAAATCTCTATGTTAAAACTAAAAAACAACCTCAAACTCTTGAGGTTGCTGCACGTTATGATGATGCCATAGCACTCTACCCAGGGCAAAAGAGTTAGACTCTGTCTCAAAAAACAAACAAACAAACAAAAAACGAATGCAGGTGCCTTGGTAGATAGTTGCTTCTGACAGCACTGAATATTTAGAGGTACAACAAAATTGAATCTTACAAAGTTCATCTCTAGGTGTACAGTGGAACTTGAGGCCTTTCTGTGATTAGGCTAAAATATCATTAGAAAAGGAGTTAAAGACTGATTCTGTAAAATTCTTCATTTTACATCTCTCTCTCTCCTCTAAATGATAACACACAGTTGTATCCACAAACTTATCTGAGCTTTATGGGGGATTTAAGGCCTAAACAGAAAAAGAATTAGACCCAAACCATTCAAATGAGGGAGTGGGAGGATTTGGAAGATTTGGAGAATCCCAGCTCCATCCAGTCCTGAGGAAGGTGCTCCTCTCCCCAAGGGGAAAGTTGGCACTTCCCTTCATGCCCTGCCCTCTCAGCTGCCTGCCCAGTGGCAGGGGCTCAGCATGTGTGGCCTGTACTAGAGGGAGAAACGCAGAGAAACTGCAGGAGCTCACTGATTCACATTGCCAGAAATCTGGAGAATGTTTGTGGGAATGGATCGTGAGGGTTTTTGGCTAAAGCAGGAGGAACAAGATTCTGGCTGGGATGAAAGGTCTTGGTAAAATAGTTCCACACTCTCTGTACTGGGAGCAGGGGGAATGCTGTCTCTGTTTTAATAATTTGCTGGTGCAAACCTGATGGCATTGAAATGACCTGGAAAGGCTAATGGAAGAACTGGCATGACTGTGGGGCAGGACACTGAATTGAGTCCATCCCTGTGCACCACACACCCCATACCCATCAGGAGGTCCCTTCATGGGACTCTCCTACCC
>CAUYPK010075139.1:0-19238 GCA_963574355.1 Loris lydekkerianus
GCTGAGTACATTGGATACTTTTTCTTCCATTCCTGAGATACTTTGCTAAGAAGAATATGTTCCAGCTCCATCCATGTAAACATGAAAGAGGTAAAGTCTCCATCTTTCTTTAAGGCTGCATAGTATTCCATGGTATACATGGATACTTAGAGACCTAAAAATAGACCTGCCATTCGATCCTGTAATTCCTTTACTAGGTTTATACCCAGAAGACCAAAAGTCACAATATAACAAAGACATCTGTACCAGAATGTTTATTGCAGCCCAATTCTTAATTGCTAAGTCATGGAAGAAGCCCAAGTGCCCATCAACCCACGAATGGACTAGCAAATTGTGGTATATGTATTGAGTTTTTGGGTATGAATGAGAATACCTATAATTTGAATATATGAAACATAGTTTAAGTTAGCTTTTTTTATGGAGTTCACTGAATAGGTACAACTTAGATTTTCTTGTTTCCTTATTCCTTTGCCACTACACATTTTGCCATCTTGGTCAGTTCTAATTTAAAGTAGACTGTCCTATAAATGAATTCTTGTTGGTCAGATTATGTGTTCTGATTTTTGATTCCTAAAATATGGCCAGGATGTCAGTCAGCTTACATCCTTGCTCACCTCAGGGTCTGTGATAGCATGTTCTAAACAATATCCCCAAATGACACTGCCAATGTGATTTTTGTCATTCTCCAAGTCTGTTTTAGATTCAGTTTCTTCAATATGTTTTCACCCAATTGGTCGTTTCCCTGTCTAGCTGCGTTTTGGAAGGCACACCTAATCACAGCAGGATCCTCTGAATCCCGGATCCATCAAGCTTTTTGTCCTCGTCTCTCTTATGAAACCATGGTATGTTCTGACATGCTTTCCAAGTGATGAAAGTGGACTTGGTACCTGTCTTTCTCTGTTACTCTGAAGGCAAGTGTTCTATCATGACTTTCTTTCTTTTCAACCATTGTTTCCTTCCGTAAGAAAGAATGACATGCTCTTGGAGCATATTGCAAAGAATTTTTTTTTTAATCCAAGTAAAACACAGTCTCCTCTCTCTGCAAAGTCATTTATAACTAATGCTCAGAGCAAATTCTGTTTCTCTTTGTCATCAGCAGTGAAGAAGGAACAACTTTCTCAAGACTTAGGGGAAGCTTGTCTGCTCTCAATTCTCAGGAAATTCCCCCAGGGAGGTATCTCCAATCAACTTTAATCTACTCATCAGTGATTTTCTTTCAAAAGGAACCACTTGAGGCTGAGCCAGAGGCTTATCAAGTACGTTAGGCTTTGTGAGGAACAAGGAGGGATGGCACAAAGGTGAGTGAAGCAGGGGGCTAGGGAGAAGCTTAAAAAGTGCTTCTAACTACCAGTAAAAGCTTTTTTAGAGTACCTGAGTTCCAAAGGAGGGAGTGCTGTTTACTGTAGGTTATTTTAGTTTTATTTTTCTCTTATTTATAATAACTGGGAGATATTTTCAAAAATATCCACAAACTGAAGGCTGGGTACATTCAGCCCTAGTCTAGTCAAGAGCTGCCAAGCTGACATCATACTGATCCACGATGCATGTCCATGGATGGTGACGTACATTGACAAAAGCACAAACATTCAAATGAGAAAATATATGTCTGAAATCACAGTCAGTAAGATGTATAAAATTATGAATATTTCAGCTATTTACAATTCAGGTAATCAAAGTAACTCAATTTCATAACACTTTTTATTATTCATGTGATAAGAGAGACTGGCAAATAGAGACAATGAGACATAAATTGATTTTTAAAAGTTATTGGCCTTGTGGTTAAAAATCTAGACAGCTTTATTTTCGGGTTTGAAGTTAATTCAAAGTGGTGAGGGATAGTCAGTATATTGCAATGCTGGGTAGTGCAGGTAGGATTCAAAAGGGTTAAATGTAAAGCATTTATATTTATAATACTGTAGAACAGTTTAAAGCTATAAAGTATCTTATTCACATATATTAATAAAACACCAATTTACACAAGTAGAAGGTGGGGAGATCCAGCTTGACAATACTTATGGAACTAAGATTTGGGGGAATGATCGATTGAATCATAAGCTGAAAAATATTTAGCAGTCTGGTGAAAATGAAGGAAATATCCACCAAACTTCAAAGCTGTACAACTTTTGGCTGTGTGTGTATAAACAAAAGAATACAAAACCGAGAAGAAAATATTCCCTCGGTACTCCTGACTGTGCAGGTTATCTTTGGAATGTTGTGTAACAAGAGCACGTTTTGAGCAGGATGGCCATGTTGGTGGAGGGCTTGGTATCCGTAATGTAGGACAAATGCACCGACTCCCATGCAAACTATGCATCATAATAACTCCCCAGTTTTCTGAATTGAGGTAAACTGCACATACTTGAGGTGTGTAATCTGACGATGAGTTTTGATGTTTGTGCACACTCTGAAACATCACTACAGCCAAGATAATGACCATATTCATCATCATCCCCCCAAGTTTCTTTGTGCCTAGTGGTAATCCTTGCTAACTATCCCTTTCTCTGTCTCCTCCCCATCCCCAGGCAAACACTGATGTGCTTTCTGTTACTATGAACTACTTTACACTATTGATAATTTTATTTAAATGGAATCATGTTATGTACTTTTTGTGGGATCTTTTACTCAGCCTAGTTATTTTGTATTTATTCATGTTGTTTATATTAATATTTATTTCTTTTTAATGCTAAATATTAAATAATATTCCTTTTTTTTGAGGCAGTCTTACTTTGTTGCCATTTGTAGAGTGCTGTAGCATCATAGCTCATGGCAACTTCAAACTCTTGGGCGCAAGTGATCCTCTTGCCTCAGTTTTTCATTTTTAGTAGAGACGAGGGTCTCTCTCTTGCTCGGGCTGGTCTCGAGCTTGTGAGGTCAAGCAATCCATCCACCTCAGACTCCCAGAGTGCTAGGGGTAATATTCCATTTACTTTCTAGTTTTTGGTTATTACCAATGAAGAGGCTATGAACATACCTGTATGAGTCTTTGTCTAGACATATGCTTCTTTCCTAAATACCTAGGAGTGGAATGGCTGGGTCATGCCCACCCCCAACTTCTGCTTGTGTAAATTGTATAAACAGTACTACACTGTTTTTCAAAGCATTTGGATTATTTCCCATTCCCACCAACAGCACATAAAAACTCCAGTTCCTCCACATCTTTACTGACTCTTCTATGGCTAACACTTGTATGACTGGTTTTTTAAATTTTAGTCATACTAATAGTTATGACATGGTTCCTTGTGATTTTAATTTGCTACTTATTTATTTATTTGTATTTTGAGACAGAATACCACTCTGTCATCCTAGGTAGAGTGCTCTGGTATCATCATAGTTCATAGCAACCTCAAATTCTTGGGCTCAAGCAATACTCTCGCCTTAGCCTCCTGAGTAGCTGGGACCACAGGCACCTGCCATAACACCCTCCTGGTTCTTTCTACTTTTAGAGAGATTGGGTTTCCACTCTTGCTCAGGCTGGTCTCAAACTCCTGAGCTCAAGCAATCCACCCACCTCGGCTTCCCAGAGTACTGGGATTACAGGCATGATTCACAGTGCCTGGGCTACTTTAACTTGATTTTATATGAATAAAGACCCTAAGCATCTTCTTGTGCTTATTTCCCATCTGTATGTGTTGGTGAGTTGTTAATATCTATTCAGATTCTTCCCCCAATTTATATTGGATGTTTTCTTTTTATTGAGTTTTAAGAGTTCATTACACATTCTGGATACAAGTCTTTTATATATTAAAGATTTGGAAATATACTCTTTCCAGTCTATGTCTGTCTTTTTATTCACTTAACAGTGCCTTTTAAAGAGCATAAGTGTTAAATTTTGATGAAGTACAACTTATCACTATTTTCTTTTTAATGGATCATTTTGGTATCTTATACAGGTGTCCATAAAGTTTGTGTGCAACTTAAAATAGATAACTGTAAGACAACTATCCAATGTACTCAATACTGTACTCAACAATGAAGCCAGCAGATGATCTTATACATGCCCACCTAAGAGAAAAACTCAATTCAATTCAAGTTGGGGGAAGAGGGAATAAAGAAAGGGGATGAGTGGAGAAGGGAGGGAGATTGGTGTTAATCGGCACAACATGGGGGCATATAGCACATCTCTTGGGTGCAGGACACAACTACAAGGGGGACTTTACCTAACAAATGCAAATATTGTAACCTACTTGTTTGTACACTCACATTAACCTGAAATTGGAAAAAAAAAAAAAAAGAAAGAAACCCTTGTTTACTCCACAGTCAAAAAGATTTTCTCGTACGTATTTTTCTAAAAGTTTTATATTATCAGGTTTTACACTTATGTCTATGATCCATTTTGAGGCTCTTGGTGTGTTTGTTTATGGTACAAGACTTGGATTGAAGTTCATGTTTTTATATAAGTATATTCATGTTTTCTACCATCTTTTGTTGACAAAGCTATTCTTTTGCCATTGAATAATCGTTGTAACTGTGTTGAAATGTGTCTATATATGTATAGGCATATTTCTGGACTCTTCTTTTGTTCCATTGTTCTCCATTGATACATTTGTCTATCTTGACACAAATACCACACAATCTTGGTTACTGCAACTATACGTGGTCTGAGTCTTGAAGTCAAGTAATGTCCAACTTTAACTTTGCTTTTCTTTTTCAAAGTTATTTGGCTACTTCAGGTCCTTTGTATTTCCAAACTTTAAAATCAGCTTGTTACTTTCTACCAAAAATGTCTATAGGGATTTTGATTGTGATTGTGTTTATTCTATGAACCAATTTAGGATCTTCCACATAAATTAATGTTAAATCTTTCAACACATAAATGATACCTCTTAATTTAGGTCTTCCTTAGTTTTTCTCAGCAATATTTTGTAGATTTTTCTGTACAAGTCTTCCCTATATTTTGTCAGATGTATATCTCTAAGTATTTTACGTTCTTAATGCTATTATAAATGATATTGTTTTAAAATGTCAATTTCCAATTGCAATTGAAAAAATATAGTTGTTTCTGTGTATTGAACTTGTATCATCTGAAAATGACAGTTTTATTTATTTTCAATTTTTCTGACTTTATTTTTCTTTCTCTATATGTATATATGTGCATATATATTTATAAGGTTATATATAATACATAATACATAATTTAAAATTCTTACTGTCTTATTTTTGATAATTTATGTTTCTATGTTACATTCACTAATCTTTTCTTCTGTGATGTCTAACCTGCCATTAATCCTATTCAACAATTTTTTTAAAAACAATCTCACTCTGTCACCCTAGGTAGAGTGCAGTGGCATCACTATAGCTCACTGCACCCTCAAACTCCTGGGCTCAAGTGATCCTCCTACCTCAACCTCCCCAGTAACTGGGACTATGGGCATGTGCCACTGTACTAGGCTAGTTTTTCTATTTTCAGTAGGGACAGTGCCTCATTTTTGCTCAGGCTGGTCTCAAACTCCTGAGCTCAAATTATTCTCCTGCCTCGGCCTCCCAGAGTGCTAGGATTACAGGTGTAAACCACTATACCCAGCCAATTTAATAATTTTTTTTCCTCCCATGTTGTCTTAGCCAATTTTGTCTCCAGAATTCTGGAGACTATAAAATCTATAATAAACAAAAATTTTTTGGCTCAAGGTTCTGGACGCTGGGAAATCCAAGCGCATGGCACCAGCATCTGGCAAGGAACTTCATGTTGTGTTCTCCCATGGCAGGAAGCAGAAGGTCAAGGGAAGCTGAGAGCAAGTGGGTAAGAGAGGGCCAAACTTACTTCTACATCTAAGCCACTTTAACAGTAAATAACATGTTCATAACAACATTAATCTATTCATGAAGGCAGAGCCATCATGACCCATCATCTCTTAACAGCCCCACCTCTCAACATAGTTGCATTGGGGATTAAATTTCCAGCACATAAAATTGGGGAGACATTCAAATCATAGCACATATCACAGTTTTTATTTCTAGAAATTCAGTTTTTTTTCCTTTCCCATGTCTCTATTTAACTTTTTAAATATAAGGAATATAGTCAAAATAATGATTTTAATGTCCTTAGCCTGCCAATTTTAGTATCTGTGTCAGTTCCAGGTCAGTTTTGATTGATTTGTTTTTTCCTTTCATTATGAGGAATTAATAACTATTGGAACTAACCCCTGAATGAGATACAAATATATCCTAGTATAACAATTGATTAGCAGGTCTAAAATTAAACAGTCCAAATTACAACATAAAATCAGAAGATCCATGAAAAATGTTTTCAAACAGAAGACAGATATGTTATGAATTGATTGTCAAGAACCTGAAAGTACAAAATATGCTATTGATAAGAGGAAGGTAAAATTAATCTCTATCAATGAAAAGTAACATCAGCAAGAGAAAAGTAAAAGTACATATGAGAAAATCATGTTAGGAAAATGAAGTAAATTATGATTTGAACAATTGATGAAAATGAAGAAGCAGCACTTTCTGAAATAATAAAGCAAAATTTCATATATTTTAGGAAGACCAAGAAGACCCACAAATGTTTGCTATTCATGTAGACTTTCTTCAGGTTTGTCATAATTAGTAGAGATAATCATATTCCTGGGATTTATCTAGTTTTCTTCCTTGGAACTAAATTGTCTTTGTTATAGGTTATCTTTTTTTTCAGAGCAGCCTTTTCCAATTTGTTTCCTACAAAGTTTCCAACTTTGTACTTGTTTTCAAAATTAAAAAAAAAATTGTTGTTGCTGTTCTTTATCTTTAGTGGTACTTTAGAATGCTTACAGACCATTGATAAGTATTACTTCTTGGAAACTTAAACTTATACCCATTAAGAGACACACGTTAAAACACTCTTGCCATCACTCAAACCTTTTAATGTTTTTTTCTTAATATTTATTCTTAACTTCAAAGAGAAATTTTGGGATGGAATAGTTCTTGTTTTGAAGAAATCATTTTCTGAAGTTCATTGATGCCCAAGTTTCCCTTTTAGTTTGTTTTTCTTGTCAGATTCAAATAAAATTATATCTCATAGACTTATTTATAAAGGAGAGAAGAAAGATGTATTGACTTTCTCTGTTTGGGACAGGACATTTATCGTTTATTTTCTTCCATTCTTCTCTTCCAAGTGCTACATTTCATTAATAAAATCTGAGATTTTATATACAGATTATTTTTGTTAATATCTTATAGTTTATCATCTTTCTAACTAGAGAGTTATATTTGGCATTATTTTACTTTTAACAAACGTGAATAGCAATTATTTTTAATTTTAAGGTATTGTAGGTAGTTTTCCCTGTGAAGCAGACAGTGAGATGCATCCCAGTTCAGCTGGTCCTTTTGCCCCATCCTGCTTTCCAGGACTATTGTTATTCCTCGGTAAGATTTCCCAGGTCTGTCCTCCTGTACTATTCCCAACACCCTGCAATTGACACAACCTTCCCTGTACCTCTAATTTTGGTGTTTTCAATTGTCTTTGAGTTTTCCGCAGTATCCAGTCTGCTGTTCCTTTATTTTGTGACTGTTTTTAATTGTCACAATAATGATTTGTTTCTTTTAAATCTCCATGGAATCTTTTCTTCTTTTGTATTGCTTTCTCTTTATTACCATTGACTTAAGTTTCATAGATACAATGCCCTTTCCTGAGAATTACAAAAGAAACAAGAACATTTTGGGTACATTTCTTCTTCAAAGAAGATCATTTTTTTCCTCTATTAGATTAATCCCCGTGTGTGGTTTATGTGTTCATTTTACAGAACTACATTTTAATTAATCAATTAGCTTTTTAGTTGTTATCTCTTTGTATTACATTTTAGTGGTTGCTACAGGGTTTACAATATGCATCTGTGGTTTTTCCCTGTCTATTTTGAGTTGATATGGCCCTCTTTCATATGAAACGTAGAACTCTTTTAACTGTGCAGGTGCATTTATTTCCGTTTCTATTATTTGTACTACAGTTATTATATGTATTACATTTACATAGTTTACAATCCCTAACAACATGTTAGTTTTTTCTTTAACCAGTTCTATGTATTCTAAAGAAATTAAGTTGAATGAGTAGTCCTATGCATTTGCCAGTTGTTTGCTGTTTCTAATGATCTTCATTCCTTCCTGAGGATTTGATTTTTATTTGGTTTCACTTTCCTTCAGTTAGAACAACTTTCTTTATAATTATAGTGCACATCTGCTGGCAATGAGTTATTTTAATTTTTTGTTCTTCCTTTTTCTTGAAGAATATTTTTGCTGGATGTAGGATCCTGAGTTCCTATGTTTCTTTCAGGACTTTATCATGATTTTTCCTTTATCTCTGGTATTCAGTGGTTTGACTACCATGCTCCTAGGCATGACTTTCTTTGTATTTATTCTGTGTATGCTTGAGCTGCCTAAGGGTGAAGCTGTATGTTTTTCACTTAAAATGAGAAAATTCTGGCCATTATATTTTCAAATTTTTTTATGCCCCATTTCCACACTTCTCCTTTTAGAACTCCAGTTACATGTATGTTAGACCACTTGATATTTTCCCAGGAGTATCTGAAGCTCTGTTCTTTTTTCCCTAATTATTTCTCTCTTATTTCTTTAGATTTGATAATTTCTACTAAACTATCTTCAAGTTAAAGGATGGTTTCATTTGTCCATGTGTCATTAAGTCTATGCTATGAATTTTGAAATGTTTACCTTTTCAGTTTTTGAATTTATATTTGGCTTTCTTTCTTTCTTTCTCTCCTCCTCTTCCCTCTCCCCTTCCCTTCCTCATCCTTTCCCTCTTCTTCCTCCTTTTCCTCCTTCTTCTTCCATCAGAGACAATATCCCAGTCTTTACCAGGCTGGAGAGCAGCATCCTGTTCATAGCTCACTGCAGCCTCAAATTCAAGGCTCAGGTGATCCTCCCACCGTGGCCTCCAAAGCACTAGGATTACAGACATGAGCTACTATGCTGGGCCTAAATTTGCCTTTTAAAATATAGTTTCTACTTCTCTGGTGAGATTTTCTGTTGTTTTATTCATTGTAATTATATTCTTCATTACTTCTTCAAGTACAATTATAATAGCTACTATTCCAACATTTGGGTCATCTTGGAGTTGCTCTCCATTGTTTTTCTTTTTTCTCTTTAGAATAAGTCACATTTTCCTCATTCTTTGTAAGTCAAGTAATTTTGCATTATTTATTTATTTTTTTGAGATAGAATCTCACTTTGTCACCCTTAGTAGAGTGCCATGGCCTTATCACTCATAGCAACCTCAAACTCTTGAGCTCAAATGATCCTTTCACCTCAGCCTCCCAAGTAGCTGGGACTATAGGTGCTCCCCACAAAGCCCGGCTATTTGTAGAGTTGGGGTCTCGCTCTTGCTCAGGCTGGTTTCAAACTCTTGAGCTCAGACAATCCACCTGCCTTGGCATCCCAGAGTGCTAGGATTACAGGCACGAGCCACTGCACTTGGCCTTTAATTTTGCATTTTATTCTGGACATTGTGTTAATATAGATGAATTCTGTCATGTTCTTCCAAACATTTATTTCTCTGGTATTATTTTAGTAGGCAATTGACCTGACTGCTACCTCTACTACAAATAGGAAAATTAGCTGGAGGTTCTATAGGTAGTCCCAGCTACTTGATAGGCTGAGACAAGGGAATCTCTTGAGCTCTGGAGTTTGAGATTGCTGTGAGCTATTATGCCATGGCACTCTAGCTTGGGGCAACAGAGTAAGACTCTGGTTAAAAAAAAAAAAAAAAAAAGCAAAAAACAAACTTTGTTTTTTAAATAGCAATTCAAATCTCAGTTCATTTCTTTTATCTTTAGTTGGAATTTTACTGCACAGATATGTGGTTCAGGAGTCAACCACAGATTGAGGCAGAATTTATATACAGAATTTGTAGCCCCCCTTTCTGACTTCTGAGATTTATCCTTCAATTTCCAGTGGCTATGGTTTCTCTAACACTGTCCTTTCATTTTTCAGACCACATGGATTGTAATGTTCCAGTAGAGTTTTAGCTGCTTTCAATAGCTGATGAGTACGGCTTGCTTTTAGGCTACATCTTCATCACTCCTTTTTTGTAAGTTTTAACACTCCTCCAGAATCTACCCATTTTTTTTCCACTCTCCAGTGCCTTCAGATACTTTACTTTTTATGTTTTGTACATAGTTTATAGCTGTTCTCCTTAGAATCGGACCTTACTTTGTCATACCATAATTGGAACCAAATTCCTTTCTTTTGAATTGCAGACTCTTCATAAAGGTCTGGCAATTTCTTTCTTCTTCCTTAGGCAGTCAGTTTATGCTTGATAATTATTAGCTAACTGTAAAATATAAGTTGGAATGAGTTCTTGAAGAGATTGAGGCAATCCATTTCTCAATCCTTCATTCCAAAGGATTGAAGGGAAAAGTGTAAATTGAACAGTTTACTTATATTACAAATCTCCATTACTAGTATAGGAATGCTGAAGTCTCAAGGGAGTGAAAAGGCAGCTGGAGCCCGGAGCAAAATCTGTAGGGAATTTTGTCTCTGTGCCAATGGATTTCTTTTCTGTATTTGAGATGGGATTACCTTGGAAGTGTCCCTGATTTTTATCTGGTGGGGTGACCTATGCCAGATGTTATATTGGAACTAACCCTCACCTATACTCAGTTCAGTATATCAAATAACTTTGTAACAATTAAAGCTTTTATAAATAGTGAGTTTCCTTTTACCATAATCATCTAAGTCAGAGCTTGATGATCTTCTATATTAGCATTACCTCTACTCTTACTACAAAGGGTGGAGGGAGACATTATTATTTCCTTTCTGGCACACAGTAGACATCAATAGCTATGGGTTGCATAAACAAATATTTGTTGAATTAATGGTATGAATTAAGAGAGGTTTCCCCCTCTTTAATTAAAAGAGAGGTACATTTTTGCATTCTGAGGAGCAGAAATTAAGCAGTTAGGATTAATAGCACCAAATGTCTTTAATTTAGAATATTTTGGTGAGAAGAAGCATGGCTACTTTAGAAGAAAAGCAATGATTTGATTATGATTAGTTAATATGAAACAATTTGAAACAATTATCATATGGAACTGGCTACTGTAATACCTGTTTTTAAATAATTTCAAACTATCATGGTAAGAGAAATTTGGAGCAGGGTGAGATGGCTCATGGCAGACCCTCAGACCCTAGACTGGTAAAACTTTGCATCTTTCTCTTGCTATTTCTTTATGGTCTTAAACGAAAGGCTACCTGTTGGTTTATTGTACAATTTGAACATTCAAACTGGTGCTCCTTTACCTTCTAACCTAGCCACCAAATGATTGTCATAAACAGTGAAAAAATGAATCTTATTTTCTACTGAGGAGAAATAGAATAGTGTTTGTCTTCATAAGTCCTTAGTCATGACTATGCTGCCGTAGTCACACTCTAGAAACACTGTACTCTATTTAAAGATGCAGACATACTGACTTTTCAAAATCATTTCTAATACTTGTATAAGGTGAACTGGACACTAGAAGCTACCTGAAAGATTTGCATTGCTCTGGTAACCTCACCCAGTTCCCACAGTGACTCCAATCACAGCTATTATCCAATTCACACCTCCAGACCCTGCCCTCACTTGTCAGGTGAATGAAGCAAGATAATATAATATATTGCACAATAGCATTCAGTAGGAAGTGTCCATTAAACATTTGAGTGGAGCAATGAGAAATGATCTATTTTATTCATTAGATACCTGGAAACTAAAATTAAATAATTTCTCCATAATTTAAAGCTCTGCAGACAGATGTTTATAAGCTTTGGTAGGGAGGTGAGTGATAGTACTCTCAAAAAATATTAGCTGCCCTTTCTACATACTTTGATATGTGCCAGACTACTTCTCAAACCCTCTATGTGCATTATTTCACGGATACCTTATAATTATATCCTATGAACTAGGAGTAATCCTCATTTTACAGAGACAAAACTGAAACACAGCAAGGTCGGGTAATCATCTCACAATCTCTTTCTTGGGAAGCTGCAGAGCTGAGGTCCAAACCCCACAGCACTTGGCTCCAAGGCCTGAGCCCTTAACAAATGGTCTCCCTCAGTAGACTGCTGTGGCGTCACAGCTCATAGCAACCTCACATTCTGGGGCTTAAGCAATTCTCTTGCCTCAGCCTCCCGAGTAGCTAGTGGCTGCCCCAGTGGCCAGCTATTTTTTTTGTTGTTGCAGTTGTAGCATTGTTGTTTAGCTGGCCAGGGCCAGGTTCGAACCTGCCAGCCTCGGTGTATGTGGCTGGCATCATAACTACTGCTATGGGTGCAGAGCCCTGACCTCCCTTCTTTCTCCACCCCACAATCTCTTCAACATCCCAAATCCAGCAAAGCCACACAGTCCAAGGCATTCAAATTATTGGCTTTGTGGGCTTCTGCAACAGTTAAGTATTTAGTCCTATTGTTTGTTGAGTGTCTGCTATATTCATTATCTTTTAAAATTTTAGTAAAATACCTATAATTTAAAATTCGTCATTTTCATCATTTTAGAGTGTACAATTTAATGGCATTCATGACATTCACCGTGCTGTATAATCATCACGATTTCCAAAACCCTTTTATCATCCCAAATTCTGTATCACAATAACTCTCCGCTCCTCCCTTCTCCCAGTCCTTAGTGCCCTCTGATGTACTCTTTCTCTGTGAATTTGCCTACTCCAGATAGTTCATGTGAATGGAATCATAAGTATTTGCCCTTTTGCATTTAGCTTATTTCATTTAGCATAATGTTTTCAAGATTTATCCATGTTGTAGAATGTGTGCAGTATTATCCATGGTATGTATATGCCACATATTATTTAGCCATTCATCTGTTGATGTTAGGAGCCAACCTAAACGAACAACTAAATCAAGGCTTTCCTTTCTGAAGTTATGAACAGTGTATTCGACTTTGTGTATTAGACTTTCGGATGGCTCTTGTGAGTCAATGGGTTCATCTTATACTCTAGTCTCCTTTAGCAGCCGAAGAGCTACCACTTCCCTGGTTTCCCTATGTTCTTCCATGGAGTAGGAAGGTACCAGGGAGAGGGATGAATGGGTTATGACTTCTTCCTACTTTAGAATTTTCTAATTAAAGCCACAATATTTATTTATCAGAGTTGGTCATTGGGATGAATGGGTTATGACTTCTTCCTACTTTAGAATTTTCTAATTAAAGCCACAATATTTATCAGAGTTGGTCATTGGGAAGATACATTCATATGAAAAAGCCAATCTGTCATTGTCAATGTCAGTAACAAGTATCCACGGTGCTTGGTATTCTCAACCTGTAGTTCCTGGATGGATTACAGGGGGTTCGAAGAAGCCTTTAAAATTATAAGCATGATGCTGTGTGTTTATGCAAATGGGTCTTTTTCTGAAGAGAGGGACCATAACTTTTATAGACTCTCAAAGACAGAATCTAAACAGTGAACTACTATTGCTTGGGTTTCTATTAGTGTGCCTACTCCTGCCTCTAACTGTATCACTATCTTGAGTTTCAGGTTGGGGATGGAACTTTTCTGATTCCAGAAAAGTCGCTCTTCTGTTGCTTTTCTTTAGATCTCCACACTGGACCTTTGGATGGAACTTTTCTGATTCCAGAAAAGTTGCTCTTCTGTTGCTCTTCTTCAGATATCCACACTGGACCTTTGGATGCTGACAGCAGCTCATCCTGGGCACAATGTAGCCACAGCCTCTCAAAGTACTGTGCTTATGATGGCCAGACAGTCCCCCTCCATGGGACAAACGGTCCCATCCAGGAGAGTCTAACTTCCTCTACTTTCTGGCTCATTGTGAGTCACCTCTGCACTTTTGTTTCTCTCTTTCAGGGCAATTTACTCTAACACACACTTGATAATCCTAAGGAAAGAATATCTGGCAAACGAATTCTCTTCATCAGTGTCAGAATGATAAACAATGAACACTGAAGACCTCTAGTCCAGCATCTATGTTATTTTATCATAGTCCCCTTGAAATCTCCAGTGTTGAACTTCTATCATCCTTGCAAAAAGCCCATTCCATTGTTGGACAATTTTGTTGGCAATTATCTTCCAACAAAAGGTAGGGTTGTTCTACTTCTTTCTCCACATTGGCACCTGTTCTAATGATTGAACACAACTCTCAATTCAAGTTGTTTTATGACTTCTTCATGTCATGTTTTTGAGCCCCCTCATCTCACTCAACCTGAGAGCATCTATTTGTCTACAAGTACAAAGAGTGTTTTTCTCCGCACCTCACAAGTTTCATGAAATGAGCCATGTCCATTAAGCCTCCCCGCAGTCAGTTGTACTATAATTTGTGGGCAAGAGGGCTCTAGATGCTGAAGGAGTCATTGCTAATGTTATGTTTACACATTATGTGTGTGTATCTGAATGTTTACATATGTTGTGTTTATACACATGTACCCAGACACATGTCTTCACCACTCATTATCTTTACTATCCCCATCTCAGGAATGACAGAAGGGGAAAATAATGGACTTATATATTCTAGTCCCATAGATTATGATTACTATGAAGGTACCAGATGATAAGGTCTGTGCTTGGAGTTGAGTGGGACACTCTTAAACTGCCTCCTTTTTAGTGGAGACTTAGATTATAAATTAAAGAAACAAGGAATCATAACATTATTTCACACTTTGGTGCTGTGGAGTAAAAATTCATACCACTACTTATGGCTATTTAGTAATATCTTGTTTATAGAGGTTTTCATAGCAGATTTTCCAACTGGAATTTTAGCATGATACCAAGGAGCTTGTGCACTTTAGGCATGTGTCTAAACAGTGATGATTTTTTTAAGAAGGTAAATAATTTGCATTTTTGTAGTTCTTCCAGTTATAAAACATTATTTTTCTTACAGTAATCTTATAGGGTAGGCAGTGATCATTACCTTTCATTTTACAAATGAAGAAACAGAGCCTCAGAGAATTCAAGGAACTTTCCTAAAGCCGCAGGCCTGAGCAGCATTCCAGGCTTCAGATCCAGGCTTTGGATCCCAAGTCCTGGGTCTAATCTGCCATCACATAGTGGGGCGTGGGGAGTCAGGCGTGGAACTTCTAGGCTGCCCTTTTCCAGTTGGTACCAGAAGGGTAAGTAGCTGTAGGTGAGGAGTGTCAGAATTGCCCATCTCATGGCTTTCTGTATGAATATCAGATAACTTTTAAATAATGAAAGTATAATTGACTGACATACAGTGAAATGTTGATCAGTTTCAACAAATGCAGACATTTATGTAGCATAGATCCAATCAAGATGTAGAACATTTCCATCACTCATGTCCCTTCTCAATCAACTGCCCCCACCCCACTCTCTCCTGCCTGCCCAGTAACCTTGTTCTGCTTTCCATCCTATGGATTTGGATAACTGGTTTAAGATGGTTCCACCTGGATCCCTCGCAGATAAGCAGCACTGACTGTGTCATCCCTTTTGGTTGCTGTTATAGTTCGGATATTTATCCTCCCCAAATCCCATGTGGAAACTTGATCCCTGATGCTGGAAGTGGGACCTGGTATAAAGTGTTTAGGTCCTGGGGCTGGATGGATCCCTCATGTACTGGTTGGTGCCTTTCTCTCTATAATGAGTAAGTTCCCATTCTATTAGTTCAGGAGAGAACTGGTTGTTCAAAGAAACTTGCACCCCCTCTTCCTCTCTTTTCTGCTTCTCCTTCACTGTGTGATGCCAAATCCCCTTCCTCTTCCTCCAGGAGTGGAAGTTTCCAGAGGCCTTCACCAGAAGCAGGTGCCAGCACCTTATTTCTTGTACAGCCTGCCCAACTGTGATGCCAAATAAACCTCTTTTCTTTGTAAGTTACCCAGACTCAGATATTTCCTTTATAGCAATGCAAACAGAAATATACTTGCCATGGTCAGTCTGAAACCAGTCTACCTGTGAGCCATTTGGACAAGTCTGCTAGCTGTCACTGAACATAGGTAAGTCTCTGTGACAACAGCTCTGTCTGCATTCAGCAGGCAGTGAGCAACATTTAAGAAGCTTTGAGAGCTTGCCTGAGGCTTTGGTTGGCTTACATATAGCATACCACTGCAATTAAGTTAGAGTTGACACAAAATAAGATGTCAGTCCCGTGCCATTGTACCTCTGGGGAAATCTGGCATAAGCCCATAAACACCTATTCTGAAGCTGCTCCTCAGGGGACAGACTCCCCTGCACACAGGGCTTAGAAGTCCGAGTTGTACCCTAAAGCCCACTAGCCCACCTCCTTGCTTTCAGTAGCAGCCACCAGAACCCCTTTTTATCAGTGGTTCCTCCACGGTGACTCTGTCAAGAGGACTTGGAGGTGGGGCCACCACCCTTTTGGGAAGGAGATAGATTTGGGAGATAGAACTTTCACTAGAAGGTGTTCAGGTAAGTGACCAGACTTAGGGTCAAAAGGCGATTCCAAAGAGAGAGGCATGGCTTCCCACTTCTGTGTCCCACACCTGAGCCCATTTCTCCATTTCTGGTCTTAAAATACTATTAGATTCTAATCCATTTTAAGCAGTGTGGGTTTCTTCCCACCTCAGCAGCTGGCAGCAGTTTTTTTTGGAAAGTGTCCCCTATACTCTTCTTGCTCATGCCTCTGAAGTACAGGGGTGGGGACCAGCTCGCCATCACACTCCTGGCCTTGAGGGAGGGAATGGCTCCAGACAATACCTTGTTTTTGTGGTCACTTATCTTTTGTCTAGCAAGCTAGAATGGAGTGTGTGCTGTGGTGACAACAGCGGGGAGTAGAAAATTTTCCATAAATGTGTGCAGAAATGTGTGCACGATCAGTCACAGGGCACAATGACTCAGGTGGGGCACAAGAATTTTATGATTAAAAAGAGGTTCCAGATTCTTCTGTGTTCTTTGTCAACAGATAGTCGGTGTTCCCAGTTGCTTCTCTATTGCCCTCATCTTATTAAAATATGGACGTATTCAAATAACCCCACTTCATCTAGACAAAAAGATAAAAATGGAAAGACAATCAATCAGCATTCTGCTTGATTAACATCTTGGGGGAAAGCTAATATGAGTCCTCAAGGATGAAAATAAATGTCCTGGCTGTGGTCATAAACCTGACCTTGTCACTGCCTAAGCAAGGAAGGCAATGGAGGGGATTAGAGCTCTCATTCCAGTGTGATTGCAATCCTACCTTTAATGGGACATAGTGATGTTTTTCAGTATTCAATTAGTTATTGCTATGTGTGTGCATGCGCTCACACACTCACGCAGAGCTGGAATTGAAATCATCTCAAGTGCGAATTCTTGTGAAGCATTTAAGGGGCCTGCCTTTGACAGGTTGCTACCTAGTTATGGACTAAAATCTCACCAGGCACCCCCATAGCTTATCGCCTGTCATTTCAAAACAAAGACATCCTGCCTCCCCTTTCTGTGTCACATCTCATTGACTCATTCTCGGCAGACTTACTTTCATTACATGCTCGGTGCCACCTCCCTCACTTTCATCAGATGAAAACTTGAAAAAAGAAGATGAAAAAAGAGAAAACCTCATTCCATGTTTTGACTTGGACTTTAGGTGTTATTGACTCAGTCCAGCTTGGGAGGAAAAAAAAGCCCACCCCACGAGGGGGCAGGCCTGCTTTCCTGTCTTCTGCCACCGCACAGTCTCTGAAGTGTGTGAAGAAGAGCGAAAGAGACAATTAACGCTCAGCACCAATCTGCATTTCCTTTTTAGCTGCCATTTACACGCTGCTCAGGTTTTGAAAACCAGCATTTCATGCTACTCCCTAGAGAGCCAGCACCAGCTTCAGCAGGATCCATCTGCACAGCAGTCACATTGCTGAAATCTCCAGCCAACCCAGAATTCATTTATTTATTTTTTGAGAGAGAGCGAGAGAAAGCTGGGTGAAAAGAATGGATTAGAATCTAATAGTATTTAACACATTCCCTTGACTGATCCCTGCCCAGGTCCAGGCAGGGACGAGTCTGCAGAGTTTTTCTTTGATCATCTCCTAGATTCGCGTGAGCAGCAGGCGAATGAGCGGGAACCGTGTGACAACAGGGGATGACAGGCGGTGCGGTTCTAGGGAGGAAGGACACACTCCATAAGTTTCGGCGGCTGCTCACCAGCCTGCATGTCAGCACGCGCTCGCTGATGGGGAACCATCCTAGGAAGTCACGGCTGGTGTGGAACAAGTTACAAGATGCTTCTGGAGGGGGAGAAGCATGTATCCCCAACTCCTCAGGTCTGGCTGACTTGCTTTGTTTCCTCCAGCGCCCAAAGGGTCTGAGCATTGAAGCATAATAGGTTTGCTAACCTTTGTTATTTTATCATTATTATTTTTTAAACTGAATTCAACACCACAGGAGGTCACAGAGTCAATAGTCACAGCTGGCTTTTAAAAAGAGGTTGAGTCATTTTGTGATTGGTAAAACAGAGACTCTGCCTGAGCTGAGGGCAATAAAGTTTTCCGCTTCAAGGCATCAGTTGATCACTACAGGGGTCAGAAAGAAGTGTTTTTCTCATGCAAGTCCTGGTCTAGGTGGATGCAAAAAAAAAAAAAAAAAAAAAGTGTTAGGTTTCTTGGTTTGTTTTTTGTTTTGAAGAGAGAGCAGGCCTGAAAAGCTTCTCTTCAATAGACCAAGGAGTGGTCTGATTCCATGTAGCTGTGTGTGCTCAGATGGCAGTTCAGATGACAGTGGTGCTTGGTGCCACAGACACATTTACCCGCTAAGCAGTGTAAGACAGTGCTCCCTGCCTGGGCACAGATTTACCCATGAACCGGCAGAGTGTGCTCAGGGCAGGGGCAGGAGGTAGGGGGAGCACACGGTAATTGGAATAAAATTCAGTGAGTTAAAAAAGAAGACTCTTCATGGTCTGTGGATATGATTACATGTCCAGTGAAGTCACGTCCTCTCAGGATACAGAGGTGTTTTGCAGCGCTCACACACAGTAACACCGACTTGTAACTTGGGTTTCTCAGCCTACAAAATAGGGCAATGATAAACAGGTTTTGTTTTTCTAGCTCTGCCCTTACTAGGTAGAAGCTCCAAACCCCTTAAATTCTCGAATACTTCTTAGAGTCCCTGGTGGTTAAGATGTTCCTTTTCTCTTGTTCTTATTTAATGACATTGGAGTCACACTGCAGGGGTCCAAATCCCAAACTCATTCATTCAATATACATTTGTATTCACCTTTTTTTTTTTTTAATTAATTTTTTTTTTTTTATTATAGATAAAAATATGCACCATAGATGTGGCCCAACCCATCACCCTCCCTCCACCCAAACCTCCCCCCTCCCTTCCCCTTCCTTGGTCCTTTCCTCATAGTCTTGTGGTATAGTTGGGTTA